>JASFDC010000074.1:0-19611 GCA_036937075.1 Mycocalia duriaeana | reverse complement strand
CATAACGGCTACTCTAGTTAGAGGCTTTTTTGAAAAGTCCTTATACTCTACTAGAGTTACATTATGAATAACTACTGTAGCCTCTGGTGTGTCGAAAGGGTCGAAAAGTGAATGTGTACTTCTTCTGATGTCGTAAAATTAATGATTGGTGATGCAGAACAGCTCAGGGTGAGGGACCGGCCTTCCTATTGGATAGTGCCTATGAAGACGGCTGGGATGGGAAGGTTAGAAAAGTTCGTCTCGTAATTCTATTGCCAGCTATTGTGCTGATATGCCGACCACTAATCCGCCGTTCCATGGCCTATTCCTTGGACCCCTTGTTGCTAGGACATTAGCCCACCATTTGGACCTCGTTGTAGGAGTCCTCCCACTCGAACTTTACGAGTTCAACATGATACCTCGTGGTGCGCTCGTCATGAGCATTCAGGCTGTAAGCAATTGTCTTTGACGTTTAATTAACGTGCTAAATTATTTACAGATTCATCGCCTTCTGATCTATACTCTATCTGGCCATACGGATATCCTTAATAGCAGAGAAGCCTCGTTCTCAAGCAGCAACTGGGCCGACATTGTTACACTAGACATTGACACTGGTGTTACAACGCGCAAGGCACGGGCTACTACCTTATGGAACAGCAGGATCGATACACTCAAGGACAAGCACTGGGCAGCTATCCTTGAGAAGGCAACTACCTATAGGAAGTGTTGGAAGAAGTCAGCGGCTGAGCAGATCAGCAAGGTCAAGGATGTCGTAGTTGACTGTGGGGATGAAGACGATGAGGTTTTATATGATGCTGATTTTGATTAACTGTTAATAGCCATTTATTTTGCGTACCGTACTATTCTAAATATGCTATTATACTCTTACTCAATGCCTCTATTATTCTATACCAATGCATATGCTTTCATGCCTGCCGGAAATGCAAAGTATAGTTACCTGACAAAAATTAAATGCATGTCTTTTAGGCGGACTTCCAATAGAATTCTCAAAGTAATTAGTTTCTTTATGCATCTTTGTAAAGTTTCAAAAGTCTTTCAAAGTTAAAAGATGTCTTATAAAGAAAGTCGACCTAACTTAAAAAAGACATGGATTACTTTCATCTTTGCAGTCTTTTCTGTCTTCTTGTCTTTTTAAAAGACATGAAAAGACCGGTTAAAAGTATATGAGGAATTGCTGATGTGAAGAGGTGGTCACCGTAGCAGACAGTACTGTGCAGTGCAGTCTGTAGTAATTTTACTAAGCAAGCTACTTGAAGCTACGCTCGGACAACCTCGCACAGCTCTATCTATACCTACATCTATAACAAAGTGAATTGTGTTTCGATAGAATTAAACCTACCTTGTGCACTAACTTCTGCTTGCACGGCTGGATAGTAAGTAGTCCGATGCCAGTTCCGGTTCTCGTGCTCAAATTGTCGTTAACGCTCTAGCACGTCTATCAATTTCTTGCGGCTCTTATCAACGTGCATAAACAGAGAACATAGAGTTCGAATTCAAAGCGAGCAAGGCATAGTCAATCGAGATACTAGCACAGGAATCGATGTAGCTAACAGAAGATCTTCGTGAACGGTGAAGACGGGTAAAGAGTACAGATAAGGTTAAAGGATACACGAAGTCGCTTAGGCATTCTTAAATGCCTCTCTGGCGGCATTTAGGGCTGCATTGACCTCCTCCATGGTTGCCCCTTTTTTAACCAAAGCTGTCGCCATGACTGCGTCAGTACCGTTCTTGTCCCTCCAAACCTTGATAGACGACGGTATCTTTCCGGCGTTGGGCTGCATCTTGAACATGTGGTACACCGTCCCATCTTCTTTGGTGACTTCCTTGTCATAGTCGAAGCGGATGCCGAATTTCTCTTGATCGGCAGAGGTCTTAGGGTAAGCGGTTTTGCCGCGGGCTGCAGATGGGTTCGCAAACTTCTGCCATGTATTGCCCTTCATGGCTTCAGCGATGATTGATTTGATGAGTTTATCGGCCATCTACGGTCAACATTAGCCAAATTACCTCGAGAACGATACGGGACCATGAATTCAAGGGAGATGGCGTACTTCAACGTGATTAATTTACTGAATGATGATTTAAATGTATTAAGCGTCAGCCAACATTGACTCGCGATCTGTAGAGAAATGTTAAAACGTACACTGAGATGGAGCAAGTTCTTGTTGGAGACGGTTGGTAAACTGTACCCCTTTGAGGTGGGGAGCTTTTATACCTTTCTGCACAAGCCATATTTCCATGATGGACTATAATCCCAACGATACACTGCCCAATTGGATATCTAAGCGCGCCCAATTGTCATATCTACCTATTGTCTGAACATGCGGTCCATTCTGTATATTGCTTATACCTGTGCACTGTGTGTCCATTTACTGTCATGACTATTGACTCATTGGCCCGAGAGTGGAATAAAAATGATTTCAGCGCAGAGCTCCGATCCGAAGTTAATTATACAAACTGAGAAAACCCGGAAAGAGGGCGCAAATGATGAAATCGGTGGCGTGAATAGTACCAAATCTTTTCCGGCTCATTCCAAATTCCATCCGATGTTAGTTTCTCTTTTTTTGCCATCTTCTTCGCTTCCCAAAATCGCTTGGCTTCGATTTATGCAGCCTACAAGGCATAATAATGTGTAATCTGTAGCAATTTTAAGCGATACATCTCTCACAATGCAATTATTGCATTGTTTCTATTTAAAATGTATATTATTTATTGCACTGGTTTTTACAGCTGGTGTACGACGCAAGAGGCCCTTAAACACCAGGCAACTCCCAGTAGCTTTGGGGTTTAGTCGTCACGACTAGACATAGAAAATACGACCCCAGTGACTCACTGATTAACTCCGATGTTTCCACTATCCCACCCCATTCTTCTTCAAAACAATTCTACAACAGGACGGTGAATTTTGATCAGTATATAGAAGGATCAGATCCGCGACAGCGTGAGTTTCTTTCGTCATGAAATGGAAAATGCCATCTGTCCCTTCAGACTTTGGCTGTGGGTTATGTATCCTGGAACAAGATTTGGAAGGAGATATACCGTGAACGTTGTTTGTTAAGATCCTTGTCAAGGCTTCTTTCCGAGGCAACGTCTTCTATTAAAGAAATGCTCACTGGCTATAGATCTCAGATGCTCTAACCTCAAATTGGTAGTACTAAGGTACCGGGTGTGCATCTTTAATCTATGACTCGTCATGAATACCCGTGTAACGCCGCAGTTGTGGGCGCAAGTGGATTGATGGTTAACTATTAGCTAACGTGCAGTTTTGTTCTCGCTCCCCCACGTGAAAGTCAGCACTGAGCTCCCAAACTGCCTGGAGAAATGCGCTTAGCTTATTGGAGATAAGAGGTTTATTGCCAGTGTATCTACACAACTTGACTTGTGCGTACTCCTCGATCTAAAACTGGAAATTCTCTGCCCCAAGCACAGTCAAAATGCGATCAAATGACCATCTTTGTTTTATATAGACAAGCGGTGTCCACAATGCAGTTGATGACATGGAATATTTGCTATTAGTATGCGACTACCAATCCATGTGCATGTTGTCTACTACTTTGGTATTTATGAAATAGTGCTTGTGAGGTGGCAAGTTCAATTCCTGTAATTGTATGTAGTTTTTGCAAACTGATTAAACCAAGATTAAACAAATTACAGCTGTTTTCATATCGATAGACCCGTTTTGAAAATACAGCGCTCAGCGCTTTTGTTTAGTTGTGGAGCATGTACAAACAAAACTAACCCAGATTTGGTCAGACTTCAGATCGGTGTGTTAAGTTCAACCTACCCACCTCTCTGTTTTCGCCCTCACCTGTACATATTCATTGGTATTTCTAACGTGGCTTTAGGAAACCGTCGACATATCAATTAAAATGTAACTATCAACTGGTGGCTATGTCTGCATGTCTAAAACCCTGCGAAATCCAACGACTCACTGGGACAAGCTATGCCTTGCTCGCTTTGAATTCGAACTCTATGTTCTCTGTTTATGCACGTTGATAAGAGCCGCAAGAAATTGATAGACGTGCTAGGGCGTTAACGACAATTTGAGCACGAGAACCGGAACTGGCATCGGACTACTTACTATCCAGCCGTGCAAGCAGAAGTTAGTACACAAGGTAGGTTTAATTCTATCGAAACACAATTCACTTTGTTGTAGATGTAGGTATAGATAGAGCTGTGCGAGGTTGTCCGAGCGTAGCTTCAAGTAGCTTGCTTAGTAAAATTACTACAGACTGCACTGCACAGTACTGTCTGCTACGGTGACCACCTCTTCACCATCGTAATCAAGTCAATTAAAAGCTCATTTATAAAGATATAACTTGGATTTAGAATATCTACGGCGCCGTCTGCTTGAAACCCATGACTTTACTCGGTCTTTCTGTAGTCGCTTACTCGCTTTGAGCTCGTGGCGCACAACTGTTACGGTATCGTCACGCTTCCGTTACTTGGTCACGGTTGACTTCTTTAAGTTCGATCCCTCTACCCTCAGCACACATTTGCATGCACTACACCCTGGGGCGTGCGAGGTTCGCCTTCAGTTTGCTACGAGTCTCCATCTCTCCCCCTTTGCGCTTTCGTCTCTCCTCGCTGGACTCAAAATACCTTTCCTCCTCAATCTCTAACTGGACTCAGACCTGTTGGCAACTGCCACGTCGTACATTCTCAAGCATGACAGACTCCCCTGATGATCTCTTCAATTATACATCAGGTCGTTGGCTGTAAGTCTTATTTCAAGTAGCTCTCTGGCGTATATGTCTAATTCCTAATCTCGCACATTTAGCGTCAACAATGATCTTCGCCTCGCAGAGCGCAGACGTGAGTTCGACGTCGACGAGCTTTGTCGACTTGCGGCAGAGTCAGTTGGTCGGAATTCTCAGGATATCGACACATTTGTGAAGCTCGCCGAAGGCGGCTTCAACCGCACTTTTCTTATCACCATGCACGGCGGTTTCGAGATGGTAGCCCGCATCCCTTACCCTACCACGGTCCCTAAGTTCTACGCTATCGCTAGTGAAGTGGCCACAATGCGTTTCCTCCGTTCCTCTGGGCTGCCTGTTCCTGAGGTTTATGATTACTCTCCTTCGTCGGACAACGCTGCGAAGACAGAATATATTTTCATGGAGTTTATGAGAGGTACGAAACTTAGCGACGTATGGCTGGAGCTGGAGGAACCGGATATCATTTCGGTATTGCGTCAACTTGCACAACTCGAGTCTCGCATGATGTCAATTACTTTTCCGGCTGGTGGAAGCCTCTACTATACCAATGACCTCGAGAAGGTGGCAGGGAGGACTGGCATCCCACTCAATGACGAGCGCTTCTGTGTTGGTCCGGATGCCAGGCTGCATATGTGGTACGGCAGGAGGTCGCAGCTCAATGTGGACAGGGGACCATGTACGCCACGCTCTGCCTTTTGTTTGTATGAACATACTGGAACTAATCGCCAATTAGACAAAAATGCCGAGGCAGCGCTCATAGCAGCAGCTCGCAAGGAACTAGCGTACCTGGAACAGTTCGGGCGACCGCTACTACCATTTCAACGTGAAAGAAGGGAGGCTTATAGTTACAAGGAGCAGTCACCATTGGACCACGTCAAGAATCTTGAGCGCTACCTACTTGTTGCACCCTTGCTTGTCTCCAAGAACATATCCCTCCATAATTTTTGTATCCGCCATCCTGATCTTCAGCCGAGCAACATCATTGTGTCGACAGCGTCGGACAGTAAGAAGTTGAAAATTGTGAGCCTGCTCGACTGGCAACATGCATCAATCCTACCCCTGTGTCTCCTCGCTGGTATACCTTCTTGCTTGCAGAACTACGATGATCCGGTCTCACAGGCTCTTATCCCACCCTCACCGCCGGCGAACATGGACGAGCTGGACCAATCTGAGCAGAGCCACGCGATGGGACTCTACCACCGCCGTCTCGTCCACTTCCACTATGTCAAGAGCATGGAGGAGTACAACAAGCTCCATCACGATGCGTTGTTGGACCCCGTGTCCATGATTATCTATCGCCTTTTCAACCAAGCTGGTGCACCATGGGAAGGTGAAACTCACGAACTGAAGACTTCGCTGATAGAGGCAACGGAGATATGGGGGAGACTTACAGGCGAAGGTTTGCGGTGTCCAGTCGCATTTGAACCCGAGGACATACGCAAGACGAAGGAACTGAGCGAAAGACTGCAATTGGCAGACGAGAATTTTGAGGGTTGCCGAGGCATGATTGGTTTCGAGACGGAGACCTGGGTGTCCAACGAACACTATGAAATGGCTATGGCCCTCGCCGAGCTGCTAAAGCTGAGGGTGTTGACAATGATCCCAGAGGAGGATATCCGATCTAAGACTGAGGCGAATTGGTTCTTGAATGATATGGATGAAAAGGATTACATGTAGTCAATTGATCGGAATAATTTGCCGTGTTGTTATTTTATTACTGCTAATGAATACATGTCCAGTTCACCGTTTTCAGATTAGGTATACAAGCATACCATGGCATAGCAAACACACTATAAATTCTTGTTTTTGCATTTATTCCGTGCCTCGCATTTGGCAATACACGGAAAACCACAAAAACGACTTATTAAACATAATCTACTTTTGACTCTCTACAATAAAACGTAAAGCCAACGATTCGAAGAGAAAGCCGGCATTCGCTCTTCTTTCAAATTCACTTATTTATCCATGGAAAATTCCATTTTCTCTTGAATTATTTGTTATGACTATTTATCGTTTTGCTGTGCTTCGTACTCATACATGTATAAGATAAGTCTCACAGTTGCATCGCGAAAACGGCAGTAGTGATGTGTGGGCCCGGGCTTAGGCTTGGCCTGGCCAGGCTTGGGCTTAAGCCCGGGCTTTCAGGACAAATAATTATATATTAATAGCAATTTTTCAAACAATATACCGTTAATCATTTTTGTCCGTACCACTGGTTACATCATCTTCAGAACCACTGACACCATCGACATCTATAGTTAATGCGGCACATCCATCTAAGCAATTCAAGATCCCCTAGACTATTGCATGGGCCACCAGAAATCGGCGTGTCACGACTTTCGGCGTGCCAGACCCGTAAGCACGCTCGTGACAGAGCGAGTCTATACAGGAATAGTGGTAGTGGGATTGCTAATTAGTGGGATTAATATGTACAATAGTGGGATAATCAACAAACTAGTGTCATTAATAAAAAAAATAGTGTAAATAATAAATGAAAGGTGGGATTGAAATAAGAAGGTGGGATTGAAATAAAAAGGTGGGATTAAAATTGGAATAGTGTTATACTTGGTAGTAGCGGGATTTTCAATAGTGGGATAGTGGGGTTGAGGAAACCCCCTACGGATAGTACATAAGTACTACATAATATAACTACCAACGTATGCATGTGTATGTAATGCTTTTATTCGAGCCGTTGCGAACAACAGCTGCGTGCACGTAACCTATGGAAACCTGGACTAGCACGCTCCAAAATAACATTTCAGTTGATGAATATCATTTAAATCAATCTCCGACGTACCTGACTATCAAGACCTCGAAAACTCCAAGGAAGCAGTATTACATATATGATAATTGATATTGATGGATAGTTTTATTACAAATTTATACAAAACAATTAAGATTAGATATTGTAACTCTGATAGTTATGCGTCGTGCAAGTCGAAGATGCCATGCTGCAAACATGTACACGTGTGAGATTTTTTACATGCTTGCTCATTCATCCGCGTCAGAACTTACACGTTAGACGACGACATCGCGATTCGCCACCACATACTGTGGTACATAAGCGAGAGCTACGCAGTTTGTTTTCCATTTTGAGAAGTTGATTCGTGCGGACTGGGCATGTGACTGTGTGAAATGGTCGTCGCGTTACGCGCGCACCTCTGGATCGAACCTTTAAACTATCCTTCACGCCCCGCGTATTCCAATGCCGTGCAGACTTGGATCCTAAGCCCCCACCCTCAGGATTGCGCGTCCGTTGAAGTGCATCCAATGAGGGGAACCCATTGTGCCACCGTGTGTCCGCTGACGTCGTGCGCGTTTGGGCCGGGGTTGAGGCTGAGGTTAGCCAACCTCCAACCATTGTCGGCGCGGCCGTATCTGTGTCCTCCATCTGCGGTCTCCACCTGCTAGATGTCCTCGATGTCCGGACCTCTATATCATCTTTACTTGTTAACCATGTTGTCGTTGTTATTCTCACCAAAGGGTTGCACGGACTCCTTGTATCAATGACATACGCGCATGTATCGCAATGAGCCACATACCGGCTTAGGCGACGACATCACCCCCACATAGAGACGCCCACAATGACCCCGTATCATCTCCTTCATCGCTGGCAGGCTGCTGTACGACGATAGAACACACGGCGACCACTCCCCCAATTTCGAGTGGCTGGCGAACGAATACAAGAAGCTCGAGTGGATCCGGAGATCGATTATGGAGTATGTGCCGTCTTAGTCCTTTCTTTTTATTGTAACTAACTTTATTATCTATGCTATAGGTCTTGTACATCCTCCTCTGCACTCTCTCCCTTCCCCCACACCTCCACACCCTGCACCTTCACATGCGCCTCACATCAGGCAACAATCAGCCACTCCCCTAATGAGTACATCACCCAATATCTGGCCTCCCCATCGCTCGCTCAACGTACTCCACCTAATGCCGGGCCTCACCCTCGCTCGCTTGAGAATGGGGGAATACTCCCCTGCCCACTATCCTAACAACCACCCACTCCCCTCCCTCAAGGCAAACACATGACGACGAGGGGGGCGCCAAACTCCCCAATGCCCAATTGAGGAATGCTTGGCCTCCCCCTCGCTCGCTCGACGATGGCTGAATACTTCCCCACCTCACTATCCCAACAATTACCCACTCCCCCTCCCTCAACGTGAATACATAACGACGACGGGGGCATCAACTCCCCCCAACGTCCTGATGCGCTGAGTGTGGGGCTAGTGCCGAAATGAGCCTGATGCTAAAGCAGCCTATACAGGAGCGCTCAAACAACCAACCACAAAACAACAACTATTTGTGTTCGGGACGGACTAAGCCGGTAGAAGACTTATGTCAGCTGTAAAAGTAGGTACAATAATTGTATTATCAAGTAGCAATAGCAGTATGATATATAGCAAAGATTGCAAGTGGGACTATCAAACTATTTAGAGTGCAGGACACTATAGGTTTTTGCACAGAGTGCCGGGTAGGGCTAACAATCTAAACAACAACAAAAACTAAGGGTCCTTTGACCAACTTCAATTCTGGTGGCACTTTTGCCCTTGCAATAATAATAACAAATGGCCAATGCCCAAAATCAAATATCCAATCAAATAACCCCTTTTATTGTTTTAAGAGTAGGCTTGACTAGCTCTGAAGGTCACTCAACAACTTGCGAATATGATGGGGGAGATCTCTTACTTCTACCTACAGTTACACGGGGGTTTATATAGGTTTTTCGAAGTGGAAACACAAATATGGTAAAATAGAGGTAAATAGAGCATAAATAATGAAAAAGCGCATCATACCAAGGCGGCATTGCAGCGGCAAGTGTTCCAAGAGCGACAGGGACCGGCAGAACGCCTCCCTGTGGTGCTGGCTGGAGGTTTTCATCGCGGAAAGCGGAAGAGCGGAGGTATATTGAGAATGAATACCTCCACGATTTATTTCGCTTTTCCTTATTTTGTTTGCTCTCCCTTGTCATAATTTATGTACGTTAAGGTAGTAATCATCCGTAGCTTCCCAACGGTATAGATTTCATAAGAAACGGATGAGGGGAAGGTGTTGAACCAACCTGATCTTTATAGTGTTCTTCAGTCTTGGCATATTTGGCAAGTAGATTAACACTTGGTCAGTGGCGGGCGACAAGCGTGTTGAGCCGCTTCGCGCGCGCTTGGTACCATTAGAAAGCTATGATTCAGAGCTTTCCAGCGATACCAAGTACCTGGTAATAGCTCCAGTGGAAGGTACTCTAGCGGGCTCTGACATTATGTTGGTAGTGCCGAGAATCGAACCCAATGCCGGCCGGCGGCTTAAGGTTAAGGCTTCGGCATGTTCATTGCTGAACGATAGCAATGGTTATTGGATTGCGCATTACTAAATAGCAATCAATCAACCATTACTAAACTTTGTATTGCTATTTAGTCTTAAGTTATTGTACATATCTTATATTGCAGTTTCTGCAATATCCGTAGTTACAATCGCTTTAGTCTCAATAACAAAAGTTGTTCCCCTGGTCGGGTACTATAGAGATTCGTTGTTATTTGGGTGGTTTAGGGTAGGCTCGAAGGTGTTTAACAACGCTTTCTACTGCTTATGCCTAAATTGGAGTAGGTGGGATGGCTCGGAGGTTTTCTCCTCAACCGCTGGGCGGATTCTCTTCAAACAAAGTGCTAATTGTAGCGCTTCATGAGTAGTTTACTAGCGCTCCTCTGTTAAAGTAGCTGTAACAGTATAGCTTGTATAAAGAGGAATTTTAAGTAGGGTAGCGAGTATTATAGTTAATACTGCCTGTTCTGGCACCATGGCTAAGGCCTAGAGAGAGACTTGTTATGACAGAAGGACCGAGGATACATGTTGCCTTGGTCATTTTTATAATAGATGTGATGAGGAGTTTGATTAAGCGACACCATTATTCCTTATTTCATACTGCTTGTGTATAAGTATTTAAGCCAGTACTAGAGATTCAGTAAAGCTACTCTCTCTGAAAGTCCCTTGGCTGCCTGCTAGGATACCTCAAGACTTTTGAGAGGCTTTTAGTTCTCATACTTAAGGTAGCGTACAAAAGGTAGGTACATTCTAATACAGTATTGGGGTTACTGTATCTAGTAATGTTATTCCTAAGTTGGAATCCACTGAATAGTGGATTACTCGCGAAATTTCAGGGCTAGCCGCTGAGCGGGCCCTTCACCATTCAAGCGGTACCCGTCATTTCCCGCAATGACATACTCAGCTGATATTGAGACGAAACGGCCTCTCGGTCTCATTTCATTTGATTCTGTTCTTACTCACGTGGCAAGATTCGCCTTTGGCGATCGCGCAATTATCGTGAACCTTTCAAGAGTACGTTTTCTCCGCAATCTCAGTTACAATGTTCTTACTGGGTTTACTTAGATTTAAGTCTAAGCCATAATCCCTGAAGACCATAGTTGCAGATAGAACTTATGTAAAGGATTAGCAAAGATTTAGCCAATATATATTGAATATACATATATTTTAAACAATTCTGTACATTAGCTGTGATCCTACGGTCTTAACGACGAACGTAATTACAAGGCGTAGGATTAGCGTAGGATTGTCTGTCCGATTTGCATACAACTTATTTTTAATCGCCTTAAAAATATATATTTCCTTTTTCTTTTCTCGCTCACCAAAAAGTCTTCTGAAATTACATAATTAAGTGAATCTGAAAATAAAATGTGTATTACACTATTACATACTCTTTTCAGTTGACCATGGATATCACTTATCAGTACACCGTAAATTTAGACGTAAAATTTACCACTTAGTCAGCCTTTCGGCCAATCTGAAAATAGTGCTATTAATTATGATTTCAGTGGTCATTATTACTAATTATATAATATACTTATGAGATCAGTTTTCTGTGTCTATTAATATTAAAATTTGTAATAACTTTTCTGTTTACCCGAAATTTAAACTGATAATTTAACACTTAAGTCCAGTTTTCATGTGACATGAAAAGTATTACATTCCGGGGTGTCTGCACTTATGATGATTTTACATGGATTTGTACATGTTTTGACATTCTGGTTTTTTAATAACATTTTGCTTTTAACAAAAAAAATTCAACTTCGTAGGAGTAAGCCTCCTAATTCTTAAGCTTCCTGACCATAAGAAAAAATCACACTGATGAGAGTGACTGCAATATTGCACGCCTTTCTACCTCAAATCTCCCGAGTCATCGCAGCACTAATAAGTGCAACCGAGGCATTGCTCCACTGCATGCCTTCGATAAGCTTCACCTACAAACATAGACCGTCAGTGTTCTCGCATATTTGCGACATGAGATTACATACCGGGTCCTCAGTGACTGTCTGCTTTAGCCGCAAATAAACCCACTGTGCCTTCGCAGGCTCAGTTATTGCTGGCAGAGGATCAAATGTCCCTTCCTTTGGCACAGGCTCCACAGGTGACAGCCTACAGGATACCAATACGACTTATTGGCAAATGTTGGTGGTAGCTTAGTTGCTTCGTCGAAGGTTGCGCAGTAGGTTACTGTGACATAACCCGTACCACCGGTGAGAACGATGCAGAGGCGCGAAATCAGTTTGCCCTTCTTTATCCTGTAGAAAAACAAATTGCTGATGTAGTTGGGAATGTGGTACTTCCGTCACTTAAAACGAGCTCTATAGTTTCCGGTACTTTTACAACTTCAAACATACGTCGTTTCACTCCCATCATCTGCAAATGTTGAGACCATAATTGCTGCGATATGTTTTTATCGATCCAGAAGAAACGGGATCAAAAGGAGACTCTAGGTTTATTGTAGCGGTCGGATTAGTATCCACATCATAAAACGAGGTGAAGGAAGTGAGCGTATGGAACTCATTAGAATTGGTGCTTCCGAGATTCGAGTCGATAAGTCATTGTTCGCAAAATTCCCTCAAAAGCTCGGTACCTCGGATCTATCTTTGTGCATTAAATTCTGATTGCTTTGTCTAAGTCATATGCTGTCCGAGTCGGAGTCCGCGGAGTATATACTACCAAACGCACACAACAGCGATACATCTAAGAGAAGTAATAAAACTGCATCAAACCCAACAGATGTGGGATACACCTGAAAGGCTGAAACCGAGGCAATCGTTAATTGGATGTCATTTTTTAATGCGCTAAATATATAAATCATCGTGACAAAGAACGCGTAAAGTTGATCATATAATATAGCCGAAAGAAATCATGAATAGCCCAATCCATATTACTC
This sequence comes from Mycocalia duriaeana, assembly GCA_036937075.1. NCBI lineage: Eukaryota > Fungi > Basidiomycota > Agaricomycetes > Agaricales > Nidulariaceae > Mycocalia > Mycocalia duriaeana. The sequence continues at coordinate 6,684 of JASFDC010000074.1, read as the reverse complement.
CTATTGTATTCACTCCCATCTTTAAAGTGTTCGAAGTTTGAGTTTGTGTGCTGGTTGGAACAGGCTGAGTACTTGTAATAGTATATACTGGGACCAGTTTTCCCGTCGCAGATAATGTGAAAACCGTCACCGAAGATGATGCTGCTTGGCCAACTATCACATCTTTACAGCTTCCGGTATTATCGGTGGTGTTGAAAACACATGATCCAACGTCGGATCCTACTGAACCTACTTTGGGACCATGTGTCCAGTGAGCTGCGGATACATTTTGAGCAAATGTGGCTGAATGAAGTCGTTCATCAGAATTATAATTAATGTCACTCAAATAAAAAAAATATGACGCACCCGTTAAAACTGCAGTAACAGTAGGCATGGTCGTCCTTCCATCACTCAAAATGAGCTCTAACGTTTCCGATACCGTTACAACTTCAACATATGTGGTCTCACTTCCACCATCGGCAAATGTCGAAACGCCAATTGCTGATATATTGGCTATGACTCCCGAAGGGACGGGCTCAACAGCAAAGTCTGTAGCGCTCGTATACGGCTCCTCCACACCATAAAGCGTCACAGCTGCTCCATTCGCTAAGGAAGAAAAATGAGTTTGAGAACGATAGAAGACCCAAAACACTACCGACAGGTTAAGATCATCATTCCGAAACCGACGATGTAATGGACAACGTTGAATTTCATGGTTGCACTACTTATGCTGAGGTGGGAGAATCCTTCGAGGAGAATAGAATTACTAGTTGGATTAAAGGTTAGATATTTATATACTCTGATTTTCTCTTGCCGCAGACTCTTATGCGGGAACTGGGCTATGTAAATTGTCGCCGGGCGGCGTGAAAACCCGTGCTGTCCGTGCCGGGCAAAAACTTGAGGTAAAGATGTGAACCCCAGTGAAAATTCGGGACCGGTGATCCATTTATAAGCAACTCAACGTGATCCATCCAAAATGGGTCAGATGATACTTCCATCCGTGGATGTCGATTGCCACGTAACGAGGATGTACCAAACGCGACACACCACCCTATTTTTAGGACAGCGACAAACCTGAGAGATGTTCGACACACATGAGAGAAGTTCGACACACCTCAAAGAAGTGCGGCACATGCAAGTAGGATATTAGTCATAATAATGAAGAGTGTAACACAGAAAAGAAATGCGACACACTAGAGTAGAAGCCTCACGACACACTTGAGCAGAAGTGCTACACACTTGAGCTAAAGAACAACACATCTTAGCAGAAGTGCAACGACACATTTGGCAATACTAGTCATGTTTCAGATTCAGCATGCTACGTTACGCTAAATAAGAAACTAATACCCCTACTGGAAGGAACGCTTAAGCATTATAATTTGAATGCCGCCCACCGCAAGCAAGAACTCTCCCTCCCACTTCTCACTCTCCTCAGGCTCAACTCCTATTGATGCTCCTTTATCTCTCCCGGAACCTATATTATATTTTTATAACCACTAGTACCACATCGACACCTCAATAATGATTATCTCTGGCACATGCATCAGTTGTTCACAAATGATCGAGAGATTTTGGACACAGTTTCCCAGTATAGCATATTACGTTTCCGTAACTGGGTATGCCGCGCGAGTTCCCATGATACATTGAGTCAAGTCTTGGTCAAGTCTAACAATAACGGTTTTGCGCAAAATGCCGGTTATTTTAACGTTTTCACGGCATCGTAACAAAAGAGGCGTTATACTGTATACTGTACTATTACGACCTACTCTTCAGTCACGCGTCACAAGCCCCCCTGAAGTGAAGAGATTTTAGGTGTTGTCACTGGTAACAAAACTTTTTGAAGAGTGTGACGAAATTCTGAATCCTCGCAAATTATAAATTTAGTATCATTTCAGCCAATTTTAGCCAAAGTTTTGAAGAGTTATACCGTTATGTCAGATTTTTTTTCAACCTTGAAGAGATGCTCAGACCTTACTTTGTCGTAACGCGTCACAAGACCTGAAGAGTTGGTCGTATTGGTACAGTATAGGTTCCGTCTGCATGATGTAGTGACATTGTGAAATGATCTAATCATGTAGATGAACCTGAGTGATCTCACAGTCATCCCCACCCTATTTACTCTCGAACTTGCTGCATGCACTTTTGCCAACTACATTCAACTCTCAAGTAATGTATAACCACATCTTCACTGACTAGCCTCTTCGTCTTTCTCTGCGGGTCAAGCCTGCGCTCACCGTATTCGTCATTTTTTTGATACTGAAACTAGTCAAATCTTTGACAAAACAATCACCTTATGAGCATATTCCAGGTCCTCAGCCTTCGTCCATGATAGTAGGTGTGTTGACTGGAGACTATTTCATATCCGATTTGTCTAAAACCTGCACGCTACCTTCTCGATCTACACAACCCAGATAATCTCAATTTCCACTTCAAAATGACAGAGAAATACGGGCACCTTGCAAGATTGAAAAAAGGGCTTTTTGGGGCGAGTTCTGGGTAATTTTACTCCATGATTTCCACCTGCTTATGCAGTTCATTTTCATAGAATGATGGGCTTTATATTTCAGACCCTCTGGCACTACATACAATTCTTGTTCATGACCAAAGTATTTTCTGCGAGTCCACCGAGTTTTCTGGGTAAGCTACTCCTAACCTTTCCTCTTCCTTCTGCCAACATAGACCGCATTTAAGTCTTTTTGGTGTGATTAATCATGGAGATGGTCTTGCATGTGTTTGGGGTATGTTCTGCTGAAGGGCAATTTGAAGCTAATTTGATTAATCATTGTTCTCAGGAAATGAGCACAAAAAGCAACGAAAACTTATGAACCCTGTTTTTACAGCTGCTCATGTTTCGAAATTGTCACCTTTGTTCTATCGAATTGCTAATGAGGTGCCTACTACTTCAGGAAGACAACAAGAACATGAAAATTGTGATTTAGGTAGCCCTCAGCAGCGCTGGATACCTACTATTGATCGTACTAGAGAACCAGTTCCTTTTCAAATTCCCAATTATCAGCAGGAACAACAGAATGTTTTGCCATTGGCACAGCCATTATTACTGTCAACAGCTGCTCAAGCCCCACCTACCGCTGAAGATGATCCTTTTGTTGTACTGAATAATATTAGGGCTCAGGCTGCTGCTCATGCTCAGAATCTGCATTACTCTAGGACTAAGGCTCCTGCTGCAAGACCTGGACTGACTTTAGATCAGATTAGATCTGAAGCTAATGCTTTGGCTCAAAATATGGTTCCTCAGAGACAGCCATCTACTACTACATCTGGGATGTCTATTGAAAATCTCAGAGCTACAGCTCAGATTACTGCTCCTCCTGCTAATGTTAGGTTAGGAAGGCTTCAGAAACAGCCTAATGATATTGCTCATCAAAACTCTGGAGAGACTTCTTCAGCCAGACCTAGCATGGCTATTGAAGATATTAGAGCTATAGCTCAAATTCCTGCTCCTCCAGATAATGTTAGATTAGGACGGCCTCAAAGACTGCCTAATAATACTGTTCATACTCTTGAACAAAACTCTAGAGAGATTTCTCCAGCCAGATCTGTTGTGGTGTCAGGCCTCGTAATTGACCATACGCGGAAACTGGTTATTAGTTTATTCAACTATTGACCTAAGGAAAAGGGAGAAACTTCAAATAAGCCAAATACAATTAAGAAATTGAAGGCGAGCATATGCCCGCCGGCGTTCAAACAAATAAATGCACCCGGAAACTACGATCGATCATTTACCTCCCAAAAACGCGTATCAATAAACCGACATACATCATCCCTTTCCCTTTCGGTCTCCTATTTATTCACCTGTCTATCAACTCCTTATTTATCGACAATCACTGATATCTCAAATCGGCATCATCCCGCGATGTATTCTAAATATCACCAAACGATCTCTTGGCAGCACAAGAACATCCCCTTCCCCGTGATCATCAAACCGCAACAAGCGAACATCAACCAATGCTTCCGCATCGATTTTGTTCATTGACCGAAAGTGCATTACTGTAAAGGACAACGGATTGATTAACTTATTACTCCTAGTATATAAACATGTACTAGGTAAATGAAATAACAGCCAGTTTTTACCCCAGTATTTCGCAGTAGAAATTCAAAGTACTTTGCTTTTCATTTGTCCATACAGTCTGGACACTTAGGAAAGAAAGTCTTCATTAAATTGGTCTCAAAATATCGAAATTATCATCTATCTATCAACATCTGTTCTCGAAAATTTGATATCTTATCTTATCTTATCACATGTTTTCGAAACAATTACTTCCTTGTGGTTTCTCGCCCCAATTGAACAGACAGAACGCTGTTCGCAAATAATCGAATTCTATTTCGATTAACTACCCGAACTTACGCTTACAGTGGCTATTGAAGATATTAGAGCTATGGCTCAAATTCCTGCTCCTCCTGCTGATGTAATGCCTGGACGCTGCCAGAGGCTATTTAATAATGTGGCTGCTCCTCCTGCTGATCTGAGAATAGAACATCCTCCAAGGCAGGCTACTAGGACAAATAATCTACCAATTCCTAGAGCACGCAGACCATTAGATATTCAGCATGTTAATGTTCATGATCTTGGACCAAGGAATGTTCAATGTCAAATTTGTGGTGCTCTACATTGGATGTGTGAATGTCTTAGGCGCTCAACTATAGCAGATCCAAAATTCAGCCACTGCTGTTTTAGTGGAAAAATTCAACTTGACAAGCTACATGATCTGCCACCAGAGCTCTATCAATTGTATTATGGGGATCATGATCAAGCAAAGCAATTTCGAACTGCAATCCGAAAGTATAACTCCACTTTAGCTATAACATCAGTAGGAGCAGAGGCTTGAAAAACTGTGTAGCAGATCAATGCAATTAATAATGGTGGTGCTCCATGGGTGTAAAAAATTCAGGGAGCCCTTCACCATTATATAGGATCATTATTGCCAGTAGAGGGAATGCAACCAAGATACTGTCAATACTATATCTATGATTCTGAGATGGCTTTTCAGCATCGAAGAGCTGCTGAGGACAGACAGCAGTCTAGAAATCAACCAGCTAATGTCATAAAATGGGAGACTCTAAGAATTTTGCAGGATATGCTCTACAGAAACCATCCAGCAGTTCAGATGTATAAACAAGCACTTGAAATAACTGCCCATCTGCCTAATTCTGAAAGCTGTCAAATTGTTTTAAGGTATGACAAAGAAACAGATAGATGCAGATACAATCTTCCTGTGCAGGCATCAGATCATGTATCTGTTATTATTCCTGGAGAGGGCAATCAAGCTACCACAACTAGAGATATTGTTCTATTTTTGCGAGGTGGAGGACTACGCCGCATCAATGAACTGCATCCTCTCTATCACTCTTTGCACTTTGTACTATTGTTTCCAACTGGACAACTAGGTTGGCACCCACATATTCTATTAAACTTGGAGAATGATCAAGATGATCAGAATCATCCAAATTTAAATGAAGAGGAATTTTGCCCTGACCGTGAACCTGGAGAAGATCCAGGAAATGAATCAAACAATGCTATAGGGAGACCAAAAAAAAAAAGAAAGTTTGTGTCTCTAATTGAGTACATGGCTTTCCGTCTTCATCAGAGAAGAGATGAATCAAATCATCTTTTTTATTCTGGATGCCTATTTCAGGAATATGTTTGTGATGGCTGGGTTGCAGCTGAACAAAATCGCCTCACTTATATCAGAGACAATCAGGCTACAATCCGCAAAGATAATCTGCAAGGTTTGGTTGATGCAGTTCATCATAACCCTAATGTGGATGGCAATACTATTGGCCAAAGAGTTGTATTACCAGCTTCATTCACTGGCAGTACAAGATTTATGGTTCAAAATTGCCAGGATGCTTTGGCATTAAGCCGCTAATTTAAGGGAGCTGATCTCTTTATAACCATGACAGCAAATCCAGACTGGCCTGAAATTCAAGCTGCTTTGCCTCCTGGACACAAGGCAGTGGACCATCCAGAAATTGTTTCAGCTGTCTTCTATGAGAAGACCAAGAACCTTGATGAAGACATCAAAAATGGTGCTTTAGGTGATTGTACTGCCAGGGTGTATACAATTGAGTTCCAAAAGCGTGGACTTTCTCACAAGCATATGGTTGTTTTCTTGGGTGAAAAGTACAAGCTGAAAACTTCAGAAGAGGTTGACAGTCTTATCTCTGCAGAATTTCCAGATCCTGAAACTGAACCTGAACTATATGAGTTGGTTAAGAAGTTTATGGTTCATGGTCCCTGTGGAGAACACAATCCTAATGCTGTCTGTATGGAATTGGATCCAAAGACTGGACATAAAAAGTGTATTCACAATTTTCCAAAACCTTATTGGTCCGAGACAACTATATCAGAAAATGCATATGCCAACTGCTCCCATAGGGATGATGGGAAGGTCCATGAAGTTGGCTCTGGCAATAACAAGAAATATGTTACAAACCAATGGATTGTTGCATACAGCAAATACTTGATCTGGAAATATCGCTGTCACATCAATATTGAATGTGTTTTTTCTATAAAATCCATCAAATATTTGTATAAATATGTTTATAAAGGTACATTATTATCTCTAAGTATTGTTCAAAATATAGTTTGCTCATGATCTCTCTATCTTTGGGAGAGATATTCTATCTTAGGCTACTGTTGACTGTGGTAAAAGGTCCAACTTCATTTAAAGACCTTTGCACTGT
>JASFDC010000073.1:0-19653 GCA_036937075.1 Mycocalia duriaeana | reverse complement strand
CCACACCTCAATTATTTTTTCACTATGCACTACCTTACCAAAAACTTAGTATAATAGAAATTTGCTCAAATCAGTCATACAGGTTATGAAGAACATTTAAAAATTACTGTATATAAATACACTGATACTAAATTATAATGATGAAATTAAAGACAAAAAATATATGCATATGAATATGGATAAGAGTATGGGGTTAGATAAGGAAGGACAGGCAGGGAAAGGAGTGGAGAGAGAAGGGTGAATGGGGAGAGGAGAGAGAAGGGTGAATGAAGGTGAGAGTGGAGAAGAGGAGAGGAGGAGAAGGGGAATGGGATGGGGAGAGAATAAAGAGAGGGAAGTGATAGGGAAGGGGGGAGGGAGGGAGAGGAAAGTAGACTGCTATTGAGAAAGGATTAGAATATAAATTGATAAATAAGTGAAATGCCTTTGTTGTATTGCTCGCGATGGTGGCGTGGGCAGTGGCTCATCATCGTCGCCGAGTGGGGGGGTGTGGTGGTGGTGGTCTGTGGTGGTGGTCAGCGTGCGTGGTGGGTGGGCAGGCGCACGTGGTGGGTGGGCAGGCGTGGGTGGGCAGGCAGTGGGTGGTGCATGGCATGCATAAATAGGGCGTGGGTGGGTGGTGCGTGGTGTGTGTGAATGGGGCGTGGGTGGGTGGGTGGGTGGGCAGTGGGCATGGGTAGAGGTGGGCAGGCATGCGTGGTGGCCGGGTGGGCGTGCGTGGTGGTGGTGGACAATGCTAAACGGCGGCGGCGGCGGGGGAGATCAGATTAAACAAAAATATAAAATAGTAAAAAAAAAAACATAAAATGTCTTACATCGACGAGCAACATATATTGCTCGTCGTTGTTGCCATGGTGAGTCGTTGTGGGCGGTGTGGCGTGCATTGGTGGTCGTGGCATGCAGCGTTGGTGGGTGGGCATGCATGCATTTTTGGGCAGGCGTGCATGCATTGGTGGGCGTGTGTACATTGGTGGTTGTGGCGTGGTGGTTGGGTGTGGCGTGGTTGGGAATGGCGTGGTGGGCAGGCGTGGGTGTGTGGCGTGGTGGGCGTGGCATGGTGGGTGGGCATGTGTGACGTGGTGGGGGCGTGGGTGCGTGGTGGTGGGTGCGTGGGTGCATGGTGGTGGCTGTCAACGTGTGGTGGTGATGGTGGACAGTGCTGAAGGGGAGGGGGGATCAGATTTAACAAAAAATATAAATGTAAAAATATAAAAATGCCTTACAATGACGAGCAACATATGTTGCTCGTCATCGTTGCCATGGGTGAGTCATCATCTCTGTTGTTGTGTGGTGGGTGGTCATCGTCATTGCATTGTGGTTGTCTTCTCCTGCGTGGGTGGTTGTGGGTTGGTTGTCGTCGTCATCATTGTGGGTGGGTGGTCGTCGTCAGAGAGTGGTGGTGGTGTGCGGGGTGGTGGCGGTGGTTGTGGGGAGAGAATGGCCGTCGTCAATAAACAAACGAACCATTGTTTATTTAGTAGCATGTGATCAAACCAAATAACGCGCTCAGACCACATGACAATATAAACTGTATATAGTATATATATATTATAACATTTCTAAATTGCCTTATGGTGTAGTGGTTATATTGCATTGAATTTTATGTTATACATGTGAGATGTTGAGTTCAATCCTCACATGATACATAAGTTTTTTGTTAATATAATATTAAGTAAGTGGCCATTCCCGCTTCATTCCCCCATTCCCTTGGGATTCCCATAGGATTCCCTGGGAATATTCCCATCCTTTGGCAGAGGAAGGATGGGAATGAAAAGGGAATGGGGTGGGAATGGGTTGGGAATGGGAATACAAATTATCAATGAATCATAGAATTTAACAATGATTTTGAGAACTTGTTCCCATTCCCTTTATTCCCTGGGATTCCCATGGGATTCCCATAGGAATTGTGGGGGAGAGTAAAGACCTCGAAGTGAGACGTGGCATGCCTCAGCATGCTGGCATGGCACTGGCTCACCGGTATGAAGGTAAGCAGGCCGGAGCATAACTGAAAGGAACCCTAACACGCGCGGCACACGCTACAGACGTCCGTTTGACACGAAATAAGATGGAACAGGTGTGGAATATTCGTAAGAACCTAGAAGGGCCTCGCGGAGGGATGCGTGCAGCTGGAACACGTGGAAAACATGTTTTCAGCAGGTAGTGAGTTTAGGGGCGTATCAGCATGATAGGATGTCATGGAACGCATGACTGCACAATAATATGTTTGACAAGGCTCGTGAAAATCAAAAGAAGGCCAAGGCTACAAATGCGGTGGATGAGAATATTGCAGAGGCCAAGCGGCTGATTAAGGAGCAACACGACATGCTAAAGGTACTAGCAGCTGAGAAGTCTACGATAGCTAATATTCGTCGCAAATTGTCCTCAAAGGCAGAGTCTAATTCAAGTGGATGGGTCTCATTGTCATCATCATCGTCCTCCTCTAGTAAACGCAAACCAACAACAGTAACTTCAGAGCTTCAAAAAAAAGGTAACTTGTTTGAGTTTTTATTCTTCCAACTTAACACTACTTATACATTGCTATAGCTTGAACTGATTGTTCCCTGGACCTAATGGAATGTCCGGATGCAAGTGGAATGTTGGACATAATCCCCAGCTTCTCAAAGGCAATCCTTAATGGGCTGTCTCGGGCTGGAAATGGATCTGGAGAGACACTGGGTGATCTAGTGGGCAATTCAAAAGCTACAGGTCTTTTAGGTGAAATTGAAGGGAGGTTACAGGACGTGCTCGCTACCCAAGGTAAGGCTCTTGGTGGACCTGATCAAGCTGGAGATGCTGTAGATGGGGTAGTAATCAGCAAGGCAGGTGTTGAACACAAGAGGCTCCAGATCCTCAGATCGCGGAATAGCTCCCACAGGGGGGTGGGTGGTACCCAAACCCCAAAATGGGAAGCTCATGTAAGCTAAGGCAATAGATGGAACAGCTGTCTTGGCAGTGTCGGCAGCCATTTTGAATCTCAGACAACCCTGTACCAACTGACTGCTCGCTTGCATCATTCATTGTCACTCTCTCTTCCTGTCAACTCATTATCTCTCGTGTTTGGACACGCATTGGAGACAGGTCTATATCAATATATCCTTCTCATCATGGCTGAAACTGTACATAGCCATGTGCCATACCCACCTTCAACTTCAACTGCATCTATATTATCAAGCTCTTCCTCCTACAATACTTCAGCCACTAACTTGACTTCACCATGCCATTTAATGCTCCATATCTCCTCATCTAACAAAAACAATACACCTGTCAATCCTTCTACTTCTACCCTTGCCAATAAAGTTCTTTGCTCACGCTGCGGCACATATATTAATCATGGCACTAATTATCGTTCCAAACACCCACTACATGAACATCAGAAGGGTGAAGGTAGGCTTACCAGTACTACTTTTGTGTCTCCTATTAATCTATCAACTTCTTCTTATACTTCAACTATACAGCCATGTTATAATTCAGATTTATTCAAATAGCATACATTCTTTTGGTGTGAATAATCTAAAACACATTTCACTTTTTGCTGCAAAATCTCTGCGTTTACCAATCGAAAGAGGCATTGATAGCAGAGTTTGATACACTTTGATGAGAGCTGCCTTTGCCGGTGAGATGCCGCTCATAGAAATCACTGGAAACTGCTTTGTCATAAGTGGATCTGACTCCGTAATCGTTGGATCTGGCGCCTCTTGGTCGAACATGCTGGAGCTGATGAAACACGTACGTGATTTAATATTAATCATCTATTCATCAACTTAGCCAGTAATGTCAGGAGATCTTTCTGACTTCTCTTCGCCACTCTCAAGTCCAACGTACAAAACATCTTTTCAGTTTTATCAAGCTCAGTTTTCGTGGCCACCTCCTCCAGTAATTTGAGTGTCTTCTCTTCTCCTAATAGAATACAACTTGTCTTTGCATATATGAATTTCCTACTCATTTTTATTTTGCCCCACACATCTCACTATACATCCTCTACATTAACCTACCCATCCCTGCCCTACCCTACCTACCAAACCTTGCCCTACTGCTCTTACCCATTACTGTCATACCCATCTCTGCACTACCCTCCCCTATCCTTCCTAACATGCCTTGCCCTACTACTAGTGTATGGCAGGGGTTTACAGCAACCCGCGGGTTGGTGGTAAGGGTATTCAAGGGTAGGGGTCAGGGTATGAACTTCTGAACCCTTGCAAAACCCGTACACTGCCATTTGGCAAAAATGTGATCACAAGATTTGTCATATTGATGGGAGGGTCCTGGAAACCAAACATGGACATGGCATGATGCCATCTGGACACGGCATGCTCAGGTTTGGCAGGCAGTGACCTGTCACCACGTATATTAGGTGTGACTCCTCACCTGGATGACAGCTTTCAAATCCAGGTAGATAACATGTACATTGGTGTGATGTGGTATTCAGCTGGATTCCAAAGTTGCTCGCAATGTGACAAGTGACTCAGAAGTATCCATTCAATAATATTTGTCCTATGAACTTTAAAAAATATTCATAAATATGAGATTGCATTGAACTCAATACTGTGTGTCCTAGGAGTAGGTCACCAGTGAACAAGTAAATGAGTAAAGGGAAGGATGGTCGACTGAGACTGCTCTGAGACTTGAAATTGCTAAGTCGTTTAAGACTCCGATCAGGCAACATAAGTGAAAGTTGAACATGAGTTAAACAAATCCAAATACCAACGTTGAAATCTATAAACACTTCAAATCCTTTCTTACTTTGCACACCCATCCTCTCTGCTTCGTACACACACCCTCTCTGGTCCTCCACACTCACAAGTCGACAAAGACAAAATCTTCGACGACACCAGCCACCTCCACCTCAATGATAACGACACCCAGGCCCAACAACCAACAACAGAAACAACCCGACTGACTGTCGACAATGACCCACGCCAAACAACAACATCCAGATGAAACGACGTTACCCAGAACCCAACCACACAGGGTGAAGTAAGACTGCCGATGGTGCATATTTTCAGCCCTGAATGCCAGTTGGTTTAGTTGCTGAACATATTACCCCTAGCCCATACCTGTTGTTCATCACGAATACAATCTTCCACAGCACTCTTGCCATTGCCAACAACGTGGACCCGACTCTGCAGACACTTACTCTTGAGTTCCCTGTTATTCCCCCTGGGTATGTCCCTAGCTTAACTACCCCTTTACCATTGCTTACCTGATGCTCCTAGCGATGGATTCACGCTTATCGCTACAAGGAATTGTGTCCGACATTTTTGCCTTGACAGGGGATTTCTCTATTGGGGCTTCTACTACCGCCCTCAGCAGCACATCGACTTCTTCCTCTGGCTTTGGTTTGTCCTCTGTGGCTGCTATGTAAGCTTTTATCCTTATTTCACACACCACAGAGTCCCACCCCACTTCCCTTCCTTATAATGCCACTTAATTTACATCTCTCTTATTATCACTGCTGTCTTTTACATATTATTGTATATACTTTTAAATAAACGTGCTTTTGATATATTTCACGTGTGCCCACACTATTGAAAAATAAGAACTATGCCAGATTTCTGAAGCTGAGAACCATTGGAACCCATGTCAATTCTGTCCGCTCTCTGCAATATGCCAGCACACAGAAAGATGGAGATATATGTAATAGTAATGTATACACCTCGCAATCATCTGGAGTGACATGTAGATATCAGCTTCTGAAAAGATATTGTATCGAGGAGGTCCTTTCAGCTTTCCAGCTGCCTAGCACAGCTGGTCCCCAGCAGAACTGGTGTCAGGGTGTGATTAGTTCTGATCCGCTGTGGCTGACAGGTAACCTGAACCCTGTGGGGTGATTCGCCAACCCAGGCCATCACACATTTGGCTCTGGGTCCGTGACACCTTTGCGCCAAATAGCGGTGTACCCTTCAGACGTGAGCCATGGGTTACTTGCCGTTGCCATTTTAGGCAGGTCACAAAATGTCATGTGTAACTATATACTCAAACTAACAGAACATAGCACCGAAATGGTATGCTGGGTTGCGGAAAGCATGAGACCTTTCAAAGTAACATACAATCGCGGCTTTCAGTGTTTGATGAAAACTGGAAGACTCAGATACTACTTACCTTCACCAGAAACAGTTTCTTGAGACACAAAACGAGTTTTCGCGCACTGTCGCAAAGGATAGCAAAGAGCTTGAGAAGGATTGGGATGCGAAAGATTTGTGGTAGTTAGCGTTAGTTACTTAGCAGTTCTTAGTAGGGCAATTTTTTGAAGCTGTAGCACATATTTGAACGCACAGGTAGGTAAGGGTTATCTACCCATCATATTAGCGTCTACCCAGTTATACCCTCGGGTACCCTTACCCACAGTTGCAGGTACCCCTACCCTTTGCTACAGGTGGGGGTTTAGACGGGTAGGGGTACGGGTTGCAAAAAAACCCCAGGGTTACCCGGGCCATACACTACCTACTACCCCTACCCATCTCTGCCCTACCCACCCCTACCTGTCTCTGCCCTACCCTACTCTACACATCTCTGCCCTACCCTACCATTTCTACCAGCCCTACTTGAACCCTAGTTACCAAAAAACTCCCCCTTAACCCCAAACCCTCACAGACAAGTCTACCATTGAAGATCATGAATATGTATAAGTGCAATGCATTTATATTATATAAATACTGAATCAAATAATGAATTTTGGTGGTTTCCATGTATAGCCAAATGTGAGGTAAGACAAGAGTAATGCAACAATATTATGTAAGAATGGTTACTTGCAGAAAGTCTACCATCTAAGATGGTAAATATGTATGAGAGAAATGCACTTAATTTACATAAGCTTGGTTGTGTAGTTTCCCCATAGGCCATAGCAAGTTGCTGGGTGCTAAGTCACTCTCCATCCAAGTAGGAAAGAATTTGAGTGAATTTAGGTGTACTTGGTAATTTTCCCACACAGTGAATTGGATACTGCTCATTTGAGGGCATCAAGGTGTGCTTAGTAACTGTGAGTGCATTAGGGTTGTGAATTGTAATTCTCACACAGTAAGTCGATTGGTGCCAACTCAGTCTCCATCCATCATTATCCCTTGAAGTTTGAAGGATGTGGAGTGCACTGAGATATGAATGCTAATAGTGTGGTGTGTTATGTAAAATTTCAAATTTCACACATTAAATTGTATTGTTCTTCCAATCTGAAAGCCATTCATTGCACTCACTAGCCATACAAGTCCCACTCTCTTCTAGTTCCCTCACTCATCCCATCCCATCCCATCCCAACCCATCCCACTATCCCAACCCAACCCATCCCACTATCCCAACCCATCCCATCCCAGCCCACCCTATCCCATCCCATCCCATCCTAAAAACCCGAACCCATAATGCCCTATAACCACAACCCGTTAGGGGACACCTATTCCCCCACCCTAGCGAGGTTACAGCGTGTGAGTATTTTCTTATCTAGAGTACCACATGGTCTGCCCATCACATCGTCATCGCAAAATCTCTCATCATATTCACATTGCCCCTTATCTATGGTAACCATCCTTATCTTTGATATTCATCTTACATACCAGCTATATTTAGATACCTGATGTAGTATATAGTCACTGGAGAATCAGGATGATTCCCCAGTCGAATATCAACTTGGCTTCTGGGCAACCCTCCCCTAACACAACCCAACTCTACCCATCTTTGCCCTACCCTACCCATCTCAGCCCTACCCTACCCTACCCTACCATCCCTACCAGCCCTACTTGAATCCTACTTACAAAAAAACTCCCCCTTAACTTAGCTCCTGAGGCAATTTACCCCAGATAGATAGATAGCAGATGTCACTGTAAATGGATGCCCTTCTCCAAGCACTCTTTTGCTTATCTCCAAAACTTGAATAAACAATTTCTCTGCCTCTGCTAATTTTCCCTGATTCTTATAGGTAGATGCCAGATTTGATATCCAGGTCAAAGTATGTATATGCTCTTCTCCAAGCACCCTCTTGCTTTTCTCCACAACTTGAACAAACAGTTTCTCTGCCCCTGTTAATCTTCCTTGATTCCAATAGATGGATGCCAGATTTGCCATGCTGGTCAATGTAGATGGGTGCTCTTCTCCAAGCACCCTCTTGCTCATTTTCAGAACTATAACTTCCTGTTTCTCTGCCTCTGTCCATATTCCTTGGTTCTGATAGGTAAATGCCAGAGTTGCCATGCTAGATAATGTATCTGGATGCTCTTCACCAAGTACTCTCTTTTTTATCTCCAGAATTTGAACATCCAAATTCTCTGCCTCCATCCATCTTCCTTGATTTGCATAGATAGATGCCAGATTTTCCATGCCATTCAATGTATTTGGATGATCTTCTCCAAGCACCCTCTTCCTTATCTCCAAAACCTGAGCAAAAAGTTTCTCTGCTTCCATCCATCTTCCTTGATTCTGATAATTAGATGCCAGATTTGCCATGACAGTCAATGTATATGGATGCTCTTCTCCAAGTACCCTCTTCTTTATCTCCAGAACTTGAATATTCAGATTCTCTGCCTCAGGCCATTTTCCTTGATCTTGATAGGTAGATACTA
This sequence comes from Mycocalia duriaeana, assembly GCA_036937075.1. Lineage (NCBI taxonomy): Eukaryota > Fungi > Basidiomycota > Agaricomycetes > Agaricales > Nidulariaceae > Mycocalia > Mycocalia duriaeana. Next base: position 11,110 of record JASFDC010000073.1, on the reverse strand, counting down.
GACTTTCCATACTTGTCAGTGTATGTGAATGCTCTTCTCCTAGCACCCTCTTCCTTATCTCCAGAACTTTATCATTTAGTTTCTCTGCCTCTGTCACTCTTCCTTGGTTTGCATAGGTCAATGCCAAATCTGCCATCCAGGTCAAAGTATTAGGATGCTCTTCTCCAAGCACCCTTTTGCTTATCTCCAGAACTTGAATATACAGTTTCATTGCTTCCGTCCATCTTTCTTGTTTCAGATGGTTACATGCCAAATTTCCAATGCTGGTCAATGTACTTGGATGCTCTTCCCCAAGCTCCCTCTTGCTTATTTTCAGAACTTGAACATGCAATGACTCTGCCTCTGTCCATTTTCCTTGCTTCTGATAGGTAGATGCCAGATTTCCAATGCAAGTTAATGTAGATGGATGCTCTTCTCCAAGTACTCTCTTTCTTATCTTAAGAACTTGAATATCCAGTTTCTCTGCCTCTATACATCTTCCTTGATTTGCATAGGTAGATGCCATATTTGCCATACTAATCAATGTAGATGGATGCTCCTCTCCAAGCACCCTCTTGTTTACCTCTAGAATATGAACATACATTTTCTCTGCCTCTGTCCATCTTTCTCGATACATATGGATAATTGCCAGATTACCCATGCAAGTCAATGTAGATGGATGCTCTAATCCAAGCACCCTCTTGCTTATCACTATTACTTCATTGAGCAATTTCTCTGCATCTGTCCATCTTCTTTGACTGCAATATGTCAATGCCAGATTTGCCTTCCAGGTCAAAGTATTTATATGCACTTCTCCATGCACCTTTTTGGTTTTCTCCTGAACTTGAGCAAATAGTTTCTCTGCCTCTGCCCATCTTCCTTGATTCCAATAGATGGATGCCAGATTCCCCATACTGTCCAATGTAGATGGATGCTCTTCTCCAAGTACCCTCATCTTTACCTCCAAAGCTTGAACCCCCATTTTCTCTGCCTTTGTATATTGTCCAATCTCTGAAAAAACCATTCCAAAATTACAATATTCATCATCATAGAAATCATCTGCAATACTTGTATTAACAGTAATTTCACATATAAATATGATATGTGGGGAGAGTGCTTGTCTGAACTGCATATCTTGTGCACTAAATTCCCAAGAAATAGATGATGATAGTATGGCTTTAGATTTTTTGATCAGCATATTCTGCTCGTCAATAGAAAGTCGCTCTCTACTCCAAGCATGAACTAAAGGATGAACAGAGTATTCATCATTAGAACTATCTTGCTTGATCAGAGAGAAAGTCAATAGTAGCCTAATACTTTTTCTGAATAAATAAGAATTCCAGTTGCCATTCTTATCTATTCCAAGAAGAGTATTATCCAAGAAAAAATTAACAATCTGAGGTAGCTTTTTATTTTCCTGCTTATCACAATTCTGTTGAAGAGCATTTCTAGCAGCTCTTTCAAAGATCTCCTTCTTGATATTACTATAATACCAGAAGGCAAAGATTTGGAGAACTATAATAGCACCTTTTGCATCTGGAGAGCCATCTGAAGCCATAGCCTTGATTTGCCCAAATGACAATTCCCAAGTGCCATATACAGTTCGTTCATATTTGGAAGCTCCTCTAAAGTGAGGATCTGAGAAAAGATCCTTGCGCTGGGAAGAGTATAACTTAAGATAGCTATCAATACCACAGAGACCAGATCCAATAGCAGAGCCAGCTTGATCAATAGCCAGAGGCAGATAGCAAAGCTCCTTAACTATCTCCTTTGCATATTCCTGATCAGATTTAGATGGTTCCTCTATGAAGGCAGCCTTAAAGAGCAAAGAGACAGCATCTTTCTCTTCCATCTGCTGCAACTCTAGGGAATTCTTTGCAGTAGTGAGGTGCTGTAGAGATGGATTACGACTTGTGATGAGGATGTTGCCACTCCGACCAGGTGGGATATACTTCTGAATTATCTCAGTTCCATAGTGATCAGCATTATCATAGATGAGTATCCACTCCTCCTTCAAATTGCCAATCCAGTTGAGGACAGACTGCCAAGATCCATCTACACCAGCTTTTTTTGCATCAGGATTCCCAGCATAACCTTTCAAACTAAGCAACATGGTTTCCTCTGATGAGGAATCCACCCAGAAAATATGGGAAAAGCTAACAATTTAATTAATATAAATTATTACATTAATAAAGAGTTAGAATAAACACACATATTTGCCATCTCCTCTGTGAATTTCAGGCAGATCTGGGTTTTACCGATTCCTCCCATTCCGTGAAGGAGGAAGAAGTGTCTATCGGATCCAATATCTCTACCAGAACGAGGGGCAAAGTGAGTCGTAAGCTTCTGAAGAACGTCAACGCGACCGGTGAACAATGTGCTTGCGTTCGGCTTGAGTGGCGGAGGCACAGCGTCAGTCACAGCTGTTTGGCTGCCGGAGTAAAAGTTGTTGTTGATCTGAGCGGACAAAAGAATTTGTATCTCAGCCGAGCGTTCATACATAAGAGCCTTTGAATACAGACCACATTGGCTACATCGACTCTGCTATTGTTCATGACGAAGTTGCGGGCTCCTGAGAACGCGTTAGCTGCACCAATGGTGGGAACTACTGTCGCCAACGCGGATTCGCTAGCGATTGGGATGCTCATTGTTAGTAGGAAGATTGTTTAGATTCTCAGAGATGTGAGTCGATGATGGGGAAAACGAAGGAAGAAGATAAGATCCAGAAAGGACGGCTTACCACATATCCGTCACAACATGTCACAATCACCGCTCTCGACTGCTTAGGGCTGGCCACCGTAACCGTCTTGACGGCAGCACGTGCCACGGTGACCGTTAGACGGCACCCGTTGCCGTACCGTCAGAGATTTTTGGGGAGGATTTGACGGCCGTCTTTCGACGGTTCTTTGATGATTACCATAAATAGGTTACTCTTAGTGACCTTCTAACAATAACTGGGTCTTATCTGACCAAATAAGAGACTCTGAGGCATTTCAGAACTTTCTGTTAGTAATCGGGCTCTCGGCGCTGTCATCTTTCCGTCGACGGGACGGTACACGGCCGTACCGTGTCCGTACCATCGAGCCCTTTGAGCTTGACGGTTGACGGCCGTAAATCTGACGGCCGTGACCGTCGACGGTACGGTGTCCAGCCCTACGACTGCTGTGTAGGGCTGGTGGAGCATGTACTACAAACGCGACACACACCCTATTTGTAGGACAGCGTCACACCCGGAAGATCATGATGTTCGACACACCTGAGTGAAGTTGAACACACCTCGAAGAAGCACGGACCTAGGCATTGAATATTAGGAAGACTGTAACAACGACACACGAGAGCAGATGATCATGTGCGACACACGAGTGCTAAAGACAGCACATCAGTTTGCTTACTAATTGGTTATACAACTAACACGCTTGACTCAGACTGACGCCCATTCTTTCCCCACAACCACCACCACCACCATGACCACCGACCACCACCCACGCACGCAATATGCATATGACCATGACACATGACCACCACGCAGGCACTACCACCACGCCCGCCCGACTCCAAGACCAATGAGCAGCAACGAAGAGAAGTAATGACGAGGGGTACTGGCGACGATGACGACGACGACGAGCAACGTGTTGCACGTTGCTCGTCATCGTAAGGTATTTTAATTATTTTTTATATCTATTCGAATATACAGGCATGACCACCACGCCCGCCCGCCTTCAAGACCAACGAGCAGCGACGACGAGAAGAAGTGACGAGGGTATTGGCAACTACGACGACGAGCAACGTGTTGCACGTTGCTAGCCGTCGTAAGGTATTTTGATTACTTTTTATATCTATTTTAATATGCTTCCATTAGTGCCACCATCACCCATTAACACGATGTATACGACGCAACACCACGACCACGACACCCCAACCGGATTCGCCAGTCCTTCTCCTCCTCTTCTGTTGAGCTCATTAACACAAACGCAGTGCCTACTCAGTAGTACTCAATTCCAGTCTCCTCATTATATCTCCTAAAAATTAGCACAGGATCCTCGGACTTCGTAAGCTCCCCTCACCCATCCACCCATCATCCAATCCCTAACCAAACACGGACTTCTGCAAAGCGGTTAGCTTCCTCTTCCGGATCTTTATCTGCCTGCACCTCCATCTCTACTTCAAAGCTCTACAACCCTTCGGCATCAAACTTTACGACCTTCACAGTCACACCAGCCAGCGTTTCCGAATTCAAAATCCCCTATTTGTCAAGGGAACTCGAGGGTTGCTCGAGCAGCCGTATTAGCCAAAATGGTGCATAGAAGTTAAGCAATTATCATTGTATAGTGGTGCATTCTGGCCATTAATTATAAGTGGCCGTTGGTGCATCAATCGCTTATTGAACAAAAGTAGCCTGTTGGTGCATGCGACGGCTCTTATTTTGGCTATTAGTGCTTGCGGGATCTGGTTGGTAGCCCTCCGGCCAGGCAAGGTGCCGGCTCTATGAGCGCCCCGGCCTACTTACAGATTGATGCGCCTTCCATGCTGCGAACTCTGCACACTTCTTACATCTATTCCGTAACTCAAACAAGCTTTCTGCGATCATTCATTTTAATTTTCATTTGTAAAATTTTGGTATGAATACAGTAGGCAGGAAGATCTCGAGTACAGATTGATGGAGAGATAAGACCAAATAGACTAGTCGTTAAAGCTATCGTGCTGTAGTGCCAATGAGTTATCACTCAACCATAAGCTTATAGTCCACCACAAATGTATGCTATGCATTAAGTACCAGATTTAACCCTACCAGCTGGTAGCTATTGTGGTACTACGACGTCGCTTGTATGCGCGGGCACGCAAAATTGCCGTCACAGTCTTTGGAGATTATAATTGATCGTGTTGGGAGTAGATAATCAATAGGTGCATTTTAGATTAGTATGCACCAATAGTTATCGTTATGCTAATGCACCAGCACAAAAGGTGGTGCACAATGTACTACAGTGGCAATGTATCAGTGGTGTCCATAAGTGCATCAAATACGATAGGTTACGGGTGCAACGGAATCACGTTTACCATTATAGTTAAACATTAATGATGCACAAGTTGGTGCATCAAAACGCTACAGAGACAAAGTGTATGTGACGACTGTAGGCTGATGCATCAAATATAATCTGTTATAGGCGCAATCACACGTAATATTAGAGTTTAACGATGTGCATCAAAATACTACAATGACAAAGTGTGAATTAGGTGCACCTAATTTGATAGTTACAAGCACAATATTACTTACTATTGATGCTTATTGATGCACAGATATCAACTGATGCACCAGTACACCATAGGCTGGTGCATCAAATATAATCGGTTATAAGTGCACTTAATATTAGAGTTTAATATTATTAATGGCGGTCTTGGTGCATCAAAATACTACAGTGACAAAGTGTGAATTAGGTGCATCAAATTTTTATACTTAAAAGCACAATAATACTTGTTATTCATGCTTATCGATACACAAATTTCAACAGATGCACTAGTACACCGTAGGCTGGTGCATCAAATATAATTGGCTATAGGTGCGATCACATGTAATATTAGAGTTTGACGATGCTTGGTGCATCAAAATGCTTAGAGCCTGTTCAGGACGCATCACTTTCCAGGTGCAGTTCAGTGTGACCGTAACGTGAGAATTAAGTAACAGTCTGGGCGAAAGAGCACATTGCTTGAGCGGGGCATACAGGCATCCATCGGCCAATACTGGGTCACTGGCCAGTGCTTCGTGAGCCCTCTCACCATTGCAATTCTGCACCGATTTTGCTCATTCTTTTTTTCAGTTCATCCCTTGCATGTCATCTACATGTATATATAATTTTTAAGTGTAATGATTTATTATTAATCTGAATTATTCACTAATAATTTCCATATTTTAAGATGGCAATCAATCATAGTAAAATTATTTAGATGAAAGAAATTTACCTATATACATTGTACTCTGATACTAATAATTATATATCGCATAAAAAATGATGTAACAGATGATAAAAAGAAGTATAGAAAAGGAAAGAAAGTGTTGTCATTGTGTTCATGAAGAATAGTGCCGCCAGCAGCGGCAGCGCGACAACGACAGCAATGATACATTGATCAACGGGAGGCGCGTGATAGGTTACATAATGTCACACTTCAAGTGAACTGCACCTAGGATCTGAACTGCACCTGGGAAGTGACACGTCCTGAACAGGCTCTTATCGATGCACAGATTTCGACAGGTGCATAAGTTCAACGTTGGCTGGTGCATCAAAATATAATCGGTTACAAATGCAATCAAATTTAATATTAGAGTTAACGACGGTATTGGTGCATCTAATACTATATTGACAAAGCGTGAATTAGGTGCATGCACCAAATTTGATAGTTATAAACACAATATTGCTTCTTTTTCTTTTTAGGTTTATCATTGCGCATTTTAGCAGGTGCACCAATACACCTCGAGCGGTGCATCAAATATGATAGTAGAAATGCACGCCAGGTTGCGAAAGAGCGGGGTAAATACAGTGATGCTTACTAATGAGAGCTACTTATGCAATCACTGGTTCATCAAAATGCAACGCTGTAACCAGCTATAAACACAACTAATACACCCAGATGTAAGGTTATAGTAAACATGATAGATGCATAAGCATTGCTAACTAATCAACAAATAATAAACTCCAATTACATAATCTTATTAAGTTGAGTATTCATAACACGTGTTTATTAAACCTTGCACTCGTATCTCAAACATCAACCACCACCTCTGGCTAAGCCAAAACAATAACTACGCAGTCAATCTACTGAAGGCATGTACTTCGCTGCATTGTCTATAGCATATTGACTTATCTTTGATATTGTTGTAGCGGCCACACATGTCAGAAAATCATATCACTTGTTGAAAGCAACAGCTACTGCTATTGCGTGAACTTGTGCCACAGTACCGCCTAGCAATTAGGGAGAAATGCCTTGGTGCATTCCTAAAGGATGCTGCAACTGATTGGGTTAAGCGTTTTCCCAAAGTTCAAGTTAAAGATGAACCTGTAGATTTGGAATTAGCGGAGAGGTTGAAGAGACGTGATGTAAGCAATTCCTTTAGAGATAAGTATTTTACTTAGTCATTTCATATATAGCTATGCATATGGTTAGCTGGTATTCACTACGCTATCAGCTATCATAAGTCACTTTGCCATAAGAACTCTGTTAGATGAAGGGGCGGCCTTAGGAGCATGATTCTATATATTCACTATAGTGTTATATACTGGTGCAATTTTTGTTATCGTAGTCATTGCTTTGAATGTGTCTATACTTTGTCCACATTAAGAAATTAGCTAGTAGTGTGGTGTCAAGAGTTTGCTCAAATTTGAATATACAGAATCAAGATGCAGATATTATAGCAATACAAGAAATGGTTAATCAACTCAAGATATTTAACAAGAAAGAAAGAAAAAAGAAGCCCATAGCATCAATTAACTAGAAATTTTGCGATTACTTTCTTCTAGTCCTAATGAGCAATGAAGCGTTATGAGCAATGAAATGGCGAAAGGCTGAAGGAATAACATCCTTTTTTTGAGGACCGCCTCCACCTCCCTTGTCCATCTTCCGCTTCGGCTGGGTTGCCAGCAACTTCATCCAGATTTCAAAGACTGAATGTAGGTTGTCTACCATTTCAATCCACAGAGCATACGTGCTGTCTTGCCATTGAGTTGATGTCGGCGCAACTTTACCCCACCAATAAACTAGGGTCATCAATGACACAATACCGTTTGGGCCACCACAGCGTATTTGCTGCCAAGAGGTAATATCCAAGTCATTTGTGCTATTGAAATCTTGTGGGAGCGTACCACCAATAGCATGCTCGCCTTCGGGCTTTATTGCATTCCACCATTTTGTTACTGCGCTTGCGAAGTCCTGTGGGTCATCGATTGTTGGAGTTTGTGTATAGTTGCGCAGCGTTCCCCCTTTTGCTGTCCACCTGGACCACTCCTCTGGCCTAGCCGCTACTGGAAGTTTTCCCTGTAAACGACATTAGTACAGGAAATGTTTGCTAACATTACAGATTGCTTACCTTTGTCATCAGTCCATATCCAGCTGAAAGCTTGAATTCCCTCCATGCAGATACACATTTTACCCATGAAGAACCAAGATTATCGTCGCTGATATGTTCAGAAGCTTGAATGAACCAGTCTGGCGTTGATTCATTTTCTTTTCATTTGCGTGAGTGGGAAGTTGCACTCTTCATTCCAATAGCATTCAGCTGGGCATTCCTTGTCGAAGGTTTTGGTTGGCGCCGTGAATAACCAGAAGATACCAATGTATTACATTCATGATCTCGACCTGGCAAGGGATGGGTGGCTGGATTAGGCTTAGAAGCTGTTGGAAGAGCTGGCGCAACAAATGCAACAGGTGCCAAAGGTAGAGTAGTTGCGATGCGTGTGGGAGATGTAGCCAGCGGTGTCAATGAAATAGGCGCAGAAGGTATAGCCAGTGTATCAGGTGTGAACCGTGTGACAGGTGTAGCAGACGTAACAGCTGGAGAAGGTGTGGAAAACGGAATGAAGGCTGATAGCGTAGTAGGCAGTGAAGGAACTGGAAGAAGGGTAGACAGCACTGGGTGTGGAGAATTAGCTGACACGCACTCTGACAATGGTTTGCCACTGTCAACAGGTGCAGAAGCTGTAGCGGATGGATCAATAGGCATGGAAGGCGTGGCAAGTGGATTGGAAGCGACAACTGCAGAAGCTATGGTGAACAGATCAATTTGCGTAGAAGGTGTGGCGGGCGGAACAGAAGTGACAGGTGCAGAAGGTGTAGCATGTGGAGCGGATGCAGAAAGCATTGTAGGCAGCTCCGGAATGGAAGGTAAAGCAGATGGCACTGTGTCGGGCTGAGCGGGTTTCACAAATGCGGAAGGCATAGCAGATGGATCAATAGGCATGGAATGTGTGCCAGGCAGATCAGAAGCAACAGGCGCCAAATGTTTGGCATTTGGAGCGGATGCGGAAGGTGCAGAAAACATAGCGCGCAGCTCCGGAATGGCAGGTAGAGTGGCTTCTGAGAGTTGTATGTTCGAGGAATTCGAAGCGGGAGTAGAATTTGTGGACAATGTAAAACTTGTATCGGCAACAGTGGCAAGAGAAGCATGGAATATAGCCTGAGATGACGAAGAATGAATAGAAGCACAGGCTAAATTTCCAGGCAGTCAAGCAAGTGTAGCATCGCTCAAAAACTCAGCCCGACAATGAGTATTTGTCATACCTTCCATAGGGGCTAGCATTGCAAGGAAAGTCTGAAATGAGGGTTGGAGAGTTGGTGGAGGACTAGAGTGAGAGGATACGTATGTCTCATATGTTGGGACCAACCCTGCAAGGAAAGCATCCAAGTTTTCGATTGCTGCCTGTTCCATTATGGGTTGTGGATTGGTGAACATTCCTGTGACAGTTTCCAGGTTAACATTGGGAAATTCCGACTGGAAAGAACTTTGGTCATTCCAATCAAGTCCAGTAAGATCGAAGTTGAAGGAAACTTGTTCATCAGACTGTGTAGGAGGCTGTAACTCGTCAATGAGATTGACCGCTGCTGCTGGATGAGTCAAATGACAACAAGATTCATTGTTAGAGGGTAAATGAAGTCCTGAATGGTTCACTATTGTATAGTTAGTGTTTGCTCACAACAAGTAAATTTCAATACGCACTATCATTCATACTCTGGCTTGCATCATCATAATTGTACGGCAGTAAGATATCTGTCAATGAAGATGACGATGAACTCTCTTGCAAAGATGGTGCTATGGAATAAATTACAGTCAGTGTTTATTTGAGACCAATCAATTTAAAGAAATACCTGAAAGTACATGTGAATTTGAGCAAGTTTAAGATGGAGGGACAGCGCATTCTGGAATTATAGCATCTAGAGTGCTTGTAGAGGCCTCTGTTGAACTCAAATCGTCTACAATGGTCATGCCATTGAAGGGAGTACTAGTGGTAGCCTGCTTCAGAAATTTGGTCCATGGGATCATAATCCGTTTATTAAAATCTCCGCCAAATTCATCCGCGAACTGTAAGCCCTCCGGGCTTTCCCCTTCTTGGAAGCTGTACAGTACATGTATTATTAGTGCAATTCAAGATAAGAATATGAGTAAAGCAAACCATTCGCTATTGATCTCAGTAGTATGTTCAGGATCACGACCTCCTATGAGCATAAAAGCAAGATATCCAGTGCGCTTCCGTATCTGTTCCAGAACCGGGCGAATAATTTTCGGAATTTCTGCGATTGCTCTAAGTCCATTCCCATAATAGTCAGTAATATTAAAACATGAAATAATAATGAAATGCACTTGGAAACCTCCTCAGGAGTCATTGGATGGCTATTCTTCTGCTTCTTTTTAGCTGCCATCTCTTCGATCTTCTGTCGAACCTCCTCCTTGTTGTTCTCCCCAGCTTTGTCATAAGCATCGCGAATGCACCGATTGATGACTGCCAGGCGATTCTGCTTGTCAACATTTCCCTCCCGCAAAGCCCTAGCCACCTCCTCCCGTAGCTCACTATCTTGATAATGCAGCTTCGCATACATCTCTGTCAGCTTCAAAATACGGTTCTTGCCTTTGAAGATGGAGTTGATAGCCTTCTTTGCAGGGTTTTTCTCATCCTTGCAAGCTCTTTTGTTGAATCGCCATCTATACCAGGTCTGGATTTGCTATATATACAGATAAGCACTAACGTCCCAAGCCAAAATTATAAATAGAAATAGTGATACTTACCTCAGTGCGTTTTTGGATTGCAGAGGTCAGCTGACTGCTCTCGCCTTTTGTCAAAGAATCCAGAGACCTCCCATGGAATAGCAGTTGCTGTTCCGGCCAGTTTTTTAGGAACGGTGGCACAACGGTAGGCCAGAAATTGACATAGCCCAGTGATTCTTTTTGGCAATGTTCGTACGCATTCATTCGCTCATCAGCCTGGAGCCATTTCTCCTGCTCCTCTGTTACCCAGGCATTCTTCCTTTGCTTACTAGTGGTGGTGGTTTTTTTGAGGTCTTTACTGTCCCCCACGATTCCTATAGGATTCCTATAGGAATCCCAGGGAATGGAGGGAATGAAATGAGAAACAGAAATTCATTGCTAAATATT
>JASFDC010000072.1:0-19686 GCA_036937075.1 Mycocalia duriaeana | reverse complement strand
TATATACGGTTATAAATAATGTAATGCGCTACGTCACGAACGTCGCAGTGTAGCGACTGGGTGGTATTTAACTTTCTCGAATATCCGATAAAGACTTATCACAAGATTGGTGCAATACGCGACAAGACCCACAAAGACCAGTCCGATAAGTGCTCCTTGGTCGTTGCAGACAGTCTTACCGACACTAACTTTGAAATCCGGTGGATCGCTAGGTCGCGGTATTTGGCTATACCATGAAGTGCTTGATGAGGATGCGCAAGGTATAAGAGACGTGAAAAAATTGTCAAAGCACAGGGATAGTGCTGCCGACCAAGCGCATATGAAAAGCACTTCGGAAAGAGTGTGGGCAAGCTTGGCAGATGTACGCCAAAGCCCAAGGGGCCGTCCAAAGTATTCAAGCTAACTGCGAATCAACACACGTGGATACGTCAGCAGCAATGAAACGCACATAAATAGCACCAATGACATGCACAAGGGTCAGAGGGGCAAATATAATGACCACAGTCCTAGAGGCTAAAATTAAGCATGTCGAGCATCATCGACATAGCAAAACGCACGGAGAGCTGCCGATGGCACCGCCTGCACCATTCTTGAGCTCCAAGTTTCGTATTCGGATGGCCATCCCAAGAGCTGCAGTTGTGAAAGCAATATTGATAAATCGAAAGAGCTAGAGGAAATCATTAGCTTGTCGCATATGATGAACGATGAAGATATTACCAATGGGACGTATATATTGGTGAGGATAAATGAGCGAAGGATATTTTTCCTCCCTTGCGAGTGATCACTGTGTGCTGGAGAGCTGTCATCGAAGCCGTACGAATCGCGGTGACCCAATGGACCCTGCGCGTTATGGCGGGGGGTCCAGGGCGAAGACCAACCCGGTGTACGGTTGTGTGCCATGGTAAACGTCGGGAGTGGTTCCCTCACTTCCGGAGCTGATAGAGGCGGGGCTTCTACATCCTTCTTCTTCTCTTTGTGCATAGATGTTACGTCACGGAATCCGGCCGAGGTAGGTAGCCAGGCCATGGAATAATCTCTAAATTTCTTCTTCTCGGGCTTCGGATGATCATGGTAGGAGCGATAGTACTGACGATGGGATGTCCTAGGAAGCGTGAAAGTCCACCATCGAGAGTCTGACTGCGAAGGGTTGGAGGAATAAGATGCGACATCTGAAGGGCGGTGTTCGAAGTAGAAGTTGGGCGTCGTTGGGGACGCCGGCTGATCCTTGGGAGAAGGTGGTTCGTCTCGAGCCCATGCTGAAAATGAATTGAGGATTGTGTTGAGAAGGGAAATAAGAGGCAGACGAACGAGGGACAGTGATTACTGCGGGGAGACGGGGAGGACGTCGGCGGGCGGCAGGTTTCGCTGAGGACTTGGATAGCGATGGTGAAGGAGAAGGAGATGTAGATTGGGCCGAGGATGAAGAGTGCGTGGGCGAGGAGAGGGGCGGAGGAGAGGAGGGTGGTCCCGGCGTCGCAGTCATGGAGAGAAGGGTAGCTGTAATAATGCAGAGTATTTGCGGACAAATGCCTCTCTCAACCTTACGTAACGCTCTCTCCCTCCTCCACCATGGAAGAATCCATGATACCCTCGCTCTCTGCTGGCGTCGTCGGCTCTCGCTTCGTCTCCCAGAATGACATAGACACCGCAAAGGCCAGGCGAGATGAGCAGTGGAAGGCTGCCTATGCTAGGTACTTTTATTCGCCTTAATCCATGTCCATCTCTCCTTACCCCCTCAGGCTCGGTCAGGAGCCCCCTCCTCCTCAACAGGAAGACTCATACGATGGCAGGAGTCTTGCAGAAGTGAGTGCCCCTAAGCTCAGCTCGATATGCCAGTCTTACCTCTATGCTTTGGCTTCAACGCTGCTTCTAGAAACTTGCCGCAAACAGAGTATGCCTCTTGTTCCGTCACCGTTAATTTCCGCTAAACGCTGCGTAGATCGCAAAGCAGGAGGAATGGGAGGAAAAGACTAAACTAGGTCCGTCTTTTGATTTATGCCCGGCTACCTTGCTCATTACCAGCATGCAGCTAACCAGTTTCGTGCGTTGGAGGAAGACGAAATCATGTTTCTCGATTCCATCAGAGAAAAACAGGAAGAGGAAGAGAGACAGCGAAAAGAGATGGATGGAGTCGAAATTAAAAACTTCAAAGAGTGCGTTGCTGCATTTCCTTCTGCCGTATTCTTTCTAAGTTGCATTCAACTTCAGCGCGGTAGCTGCGCGTGTGACAACAGTCAATCCACCTGTTTTACCTGTCAGCAGTCAACCCACGAAGCCCTCGGCACCTCCTCCAAAATCTTCAGCTTCCACTGCTAGGAAGGATTTGAAAAAGCAGCTCAAAGGTGTGGTGGTGAAGAAGAAACCTAAAGCCGTCACAAAAACAGAGCAACCGAGCATTAAACACAAGGCACCTACAGCAGGGGAGAAAGAGGAAGATGGACCCCCAAGCACAAAACGGCGGAAGGTGTCAGAGAGCTGAAGATCGCTTGTATAATAACATATGGGATTATCTAGCTATGTAATATATATATACATTTTATTAGCGGGGTTCATGTCAATACGTTCATTCATCTACGAGTGATAGGACTAGGTGTTGGTGTCCATCTCACGCGGCTCATCTCTCTCTCTTTGTCGGTGCGACTTCCTGTCCAACCCGACGAGTACTCCATGGCTTCTGCGCGCTTAGCTGCAGCCGTCCCCAGCGTGCTTCTCTCCAGCAGTCGCCTTGCCGCTGGCGTCAGGTTCCCTGCCGCCTCTGATCGGCGAGGTGTCCATGAAGGCGGGGCCATACTACCTTTCTTTACGCCAGCACTTGTATTCTTCGAAATACCTGGAGTGTGCGGTACAGATCCAAGGCCCAGTAATCCAGCTTTGGCTCGAAGGCTCTTGGATGCCTTGCTCGATAGCTTGTTTGATAACGCTTCACGTGCTGAGATATTGGGGAGATGAAATGGTGTGGTGGGAGGCGGCAAATCTTCATCTGTTTGCGATATTATCCTTGGTGTTGCATTGAGTGTACCCCATGTCATCAGCTGTTTCATGGCTACTGGTCCAAGCTGTGATGGGGTAGGAGAAGGAACATTGGGTACTAGAGAGAAACCACTCTGTTTCGGAGAACTAGGATGATCTGTTTAAAAAGTATAAATATTTAGGAAATTCACACATTAAAGGCAGCTCACATGGTGTGCCAGTAATAGCTGCGTCTATTCTGCTTCTCGTCGGACTAGGAGGTTCAGAAGCACCACGTGAGTGCCCACCATCCTGTTCTTGCTCCGGTAAACGAGTGTTCCCATATTTGACAATCTTGGGGTCCGTCTTGGAAAGATTGGTATGAGCTGAATGGTATGGCGATTCGTCTGCATCCGGGGAAAACATAAGTGAATTTCGGGCCTGAAAACCATCCTTCAGCGAAACAAATGGGCACGACATGTTGTCATTAACATACCTTGAATTTCCATCCATCCACTCCAGCAGTTCGAGTATCCTTCTTGGGAGCCATAACGTCCACCTGGCCATCCTCTTCCACATTGCTCGAATGCGTCAGCGCAAGCTCTGTGCTTTGCGTACTTTTATCCTCTTTCGTATCATTTCCAGCATCGTCTTTCGTCGCGTCATCTTCTACCTCTTCCTTCCCTTTCTCATATGTGATCATCCCTGCCGGCGTAGGAGCTTCAATGGCCAACTTTTCCTTGACGCCCGTCTGAGCAGCTGGCTCAATGAGCATGCGCTCTCTCGCCTCAATCAACTTTCCGCGCTGGTCTTCTACACGCTTCTGGGCCTCCCAAGCCCATCCCCACTTTTCTTTCCGCTTGCGATTTTCATCGTCCAGGATTTGAGTAAAGCTCGAGTTGTCCTCGGAGGTATACCGCGCTTGAAACTCGTCCAGCGTCATATCTGCATCGTATCTGGTGCGTTTTCTCCGCCTCTCTCCGTGGGACAAATGCGACGGTGTTTGCGAGGGGCCGGAAGTGTATGGGGTCTGGGCGGGTGAATCGTAGCGTGCATGACGAGTTGCGTATGGGGTGGGAGTGCTACTAATTTCCTCCAAACGTCTAACTGAAGCATTTATGAGGCTTGGATCACGGGAATGAAGTGCGTCGAGGTATTCATTAGTTGCATCCAGATGCACGAGAGATGGAAAGAAGTCGCGAGCAATTATGTGAGAGAGGGCTTCGGTGTACTCGTCTTCCTCGAGAACAACCTGTCTATTCAATGACCGCTCAGGCAATGGAGTGGGTGCGTCCTTGTGAGTTAGAGACATGCTGAGGCGGACAATGGTAGTAAGAGAGAAGTTGGAACTTGGATAGAACGAGCCATTTACATCATCGAGTGGCAGTATCCGGTCACGTGTAATAGCACGAACTCTGATTGAAATTGTTGCATATACAAGTATATTATTACAGTCTGAAATTAAGAGTATAGAACCCTGGTATCATCGTGGTAATATACAATCTTGCCCATGTCTCGTCATAATAGTCGTAATCGTACCTTCCTCGAAGCTTTTCATTGACCATCCCCGGCACTCTTCCTTCCAGAAATCCCACCGCTCGGCCGTCCAATCCGGCTCTTCGCCAACACCGATGGACCAGCACCGGGGGGCGGCGATTTCGTAGACCTCATGGTAATGTTAGAGTGGAGGCCAGGTAGCCGAGGAAGCGCCTTTGCGTCGTCACTGGGCAATCGCAGCGACGATGCAGATAAAGGTGTGCTTGAAACGGGGCGGGGGTGTTGTGTCGCAGGCCGTTCACAAGCTGAGCTGGTAGGAGCGAGACTCATGCCGAGCGACGACCGTTTCACTTGTGCATTGGAAGACCCAGGGCCTGTAGAGCGCTTCATGCCTGTACTAGAGCCATATAAGCCTGCTGATGGTATGGGAAGGAATGTTGGGGTCGAAGGTCTTGAGGACGGCGTAGGTATTGAGCTGGGGGTAGTAGTTGTGCTGGCGCTGCCACCCGATAATCGAGAATGCGGCCGTCGAGCAGTACTCTTAGCAAGTGCATTCGGATTCGTTACACCAAGTACACCAAGCTTGGCCGAGGATTTATCGTTGCCGGCTGATGGAGCTGCAGATCGGAATGCAGTTGGTGCACTGGGACTTGACAATCTCCGTCGCTCTTTCCGCTCTCTCTCTTTGTCTCTGACCGGAGATGGCGAATCTTCCATAATCAGCACCCATCCCGACGAATCGCCAGTATCTTTATCCTTTTTCGTAGCGATATCAGGGGTGTCGTTGCTATACCGTGAGTCAACACTTCGCCTTTGTGCTATGCTTTCTAAGCTCGTTTTTGTAGTCGATGCATTGGAAGCGGATGAAGAAGAAGAGGATACGCCAAATGCATTCACCATAGAAGCCATTGCGGAAGCGCCGCCGTTGGGCCGACCAGTGATACTTCCCATCCGCAGGCGAGGAACGCGGGTATGTATCTTCTGTTCCAGATTTCGCACTCGCGCACGCATATCTGAAACCATTTGAACACCTTTGTTCTTTGCTGTGGTACTGGCTGAAGATGTGGTGCTAGAGCTCATCGCTGAGACGTTCCGAACAGGATTTGGTCTTATGGTAGGCGTTCTTGGACTGGGGTTAGTAGGACTATAGAGAGATGGAAAGGTGCTGGATCGACCAATGCCAGATGGGGATCCAAATGAATTGACCATGGAGGATTTGTTGACTGGGAATCCTGCGCGATGCAAAAGAGCGGACTGGCCTGTGGATTGCGAGGAAAGGGTCGAGGCTTTGGGAGTTGTGTTGGAGGGCGCGGGGGATGGCGGCAACTCGGGAGGTGGAGATAATTCTGAGAGCTTAAGATCGGCTGGAGGTGCGATATTTAATAGATTGTCGTCTGATGTATCGCGCAGGTGGGACAGATTGGACCGCGATGAGCTAGCAGAGATCTGGTCCTTGAGGATAGATATCTCCACATTGGCATCTTTTCGCAAGTTAATCAACATGCAAATCAACAGGCAACCCATAACACAAATGACATGCCTCGTAGTTCATCTTTCAGTCTCTGCGACTCCTCCTCAAGATGAGCCTTTTCCAGTAGCTCTTGTTCAAGCAGAATCTTCTCCTCCAACGCTTTAGAATACTTTGCTTCCATGTCGGCCAAACTGGAGGAGACCGCGCGTTCATTCCGCTCCAAATCATCGTTGCCCATCTCCAGGTCACGTAGCTGTACCTTTATCTGTTGATATTCTTGCCTGAGCTTGTCTAATTCTCTCTGAAGCGAAGTTGTCGTGGTGTTATGTGTCGTCTGCAAGGACATGAACTTTGACTAGCAGTCGCATTAGTCGATGAGTAGGTGAGTAGTAAATCGGCTACTTGCCTTCCAATCGTCTCGCTCGGTTTCTGCTTTGGCCACCTTGACTTTAAGATCTTGCTGAGCTTTCTCCGTTCTCTGTAGTTCGCTTTCGAGCTCCGCCTCTAACTCCTTGCTGGCGTGATGGAAGTCGTCAAGTTCTGCGCGAGTTTCGGAGAGCATGTCGAAGACCTTGGGATAAGTGATGAGGTCGAACACGCGATGACGAGCGCGTCAAATGCCTACTTCATTGTACTTTGCCCGCCAATCAGTAGAAGAGGGATAACTGGGATGGAGAGGCGTGTGAGGCTTGCGAGGACAGTCATTGTTGGGCAACATACTCAAGGTCGGTGTCGTCGAGAGACATGTGCATTTTCTTGAAGGAATCTGCTGCTGACAGAACAGCCGTCATAGAGAAGAGCGAGTATTTATTTCAAAAGATATATTGAAGATGTATGTCTTGAGGAAGGGCGGTCTTGAGGAGGAAAGCGTCCAGGACGTCGTTGAAGATTGTTCAACTTGCGGCAGTAACGCCGCTGTTTCCTAATCTGCTCACTTTCCTAATTCGAACTCTATTTCTACCGGACACCGTATGCAAGCAACAAATTTTTATAAACGCTAATATTTAAGCACCTACAAAGTTTCATCTACTCATGATACACCCTCTGGTTTGGCGCATTTCCGTTTTTCGATCTTCCCAGTCTTCGGACAGCGCATTTCTTGCCATGAAATAGGCTCGAGAGTTGCACCTTGACACAAATTAGCAAGACATATGCACACCCAGCCACAAGATATCCCGCACCCGCATCGCTTGTTGCAAAAATGACACCCAGATCATTCCTTGCGGTCGTCAGGAAATAGCTGCGGGCATCACCAAGCGATATCTTGAATGAAAAGGTCAGCCACTGAAAGCTAACAGCTCAGATGTCCACAGACCACGAGACCTCGAACGACGTCTCCACCTCTGAAGCAGTCGCCAATCTTGACCTTGTCCTTTTCTGTTGCACGCACGTCTTGAGCACGGATGACGCCGGTGAATTCTTCGCCTGCAGGCAGGGGGACGCCGTCAACGACAGATATAGAGACAAGGGCCTGCAAAGGTGAAAGGCGGGTAACTGAGCCAAGCACTACTGAGTTCGGAGACGGGGGATGGGGCCTGACGCGAGGGATAGAAAGAGTCTGGCGGGAGAATGAATGAGAAAGGATTGAGCGAGAGTAGACCACGAACAGAGCCGTCCAGACGGATGGACCCAAGCAAGCTGGCTCTTATTTGGGCGTCTCTTGAGTAGACGCCTGATGCGAGCAGCGGGACAGGCGCGCGGGGCGGCAGGGGGACTGGCTGACCGGGGATGAGAATGGAGGAGGCCATTTAGTAAAATATGAGGAAATAATGATGAAAATAATAACAGCGACCCTGTGTATTTGCACTTGTTATATTTCCCCAAAATTACCCAGTGCTGGTCTAGTGTAGGAGAGTGCAGGAATTCCATCTCAGCCCTCTTCCTCCCGGTCTTGTCCTCCTCACCACCATGGCGTCCCCGCTTCTCCGTGTCTTTGCACGTCGTAAGTTCTTCGTCTATTCTCCATACACAGATACTCACCCGCCGCAGGCTTCCATGTCTCTGCCCGCTCAGCCGCCCTCTCGCGCTTCAACATGCCCGCGATGAGTCCCACTATGACTGAAGGCGGTATTGCGTCCTGGAAAAAAAAGGAGGGCGAGACATTCTCCGCAGGGGACGTTCTCCTCGAGATTGTAATGCACTTCCCCCCTGTCTTGCCATCTCGTCATCTCACCGCCCCGTTTAGGAAACCGACAAGGCCACAATAGACGTGGAAGCTCAGGACGAAGGTATTCTTGCAAAAATCATTGCGCGTATCCATTCGTTTCTCCAGACCTCCCCATCCTCATCCTTCTACTGCTCTAGGCTCAAGACGGCTCAAAAAACGTCCAGGTCGGCTCCGCCATCGCCATCGTAGGCGAGGAAGGCGATGATTTGGCAGGGGCTGCAGACATGGCAAAAAGTGCTGCAACTGAGGCTGAGCCAAAACCTGCCGAGGAGAAGGCTCCCGAGCCTCCTAAGCCTGCTGCTCCGTCTTCGCCTGAGCCCTCCAAGCCAACCTCAGAACCCAAGGCTGAATTGCCTTCTGGAGACCGTATATATGCGTCCCCCATCGCCAAGAAGATTGCTCTGGAGCGTGGCATTCCTTTGGCCAAACTTAAAGGTACTGGACCTGGTGGTCGCATCATCCGCGAGGATGTCGAGAACTACAAGCCTTCAGCTGCCGCTCCCTCTACTGGCACTTCTACTGCTGCCCAACCACCATCTGCCCAACTTCCTGACTATGTCGATACACCGGTCTCAAATATGCGCCGCACCATCGGAACGCGTCTAACGCAGTCAAAGCAGGAGGTCCCTCACTACTATCTTACTGTCGACATCAATATGGACAAGGTTTTGAAGTTGCGCGAAGTATTCAACAAAACATTGGGAGAAAAGGACAAGTCTGCCAAGCTCAGCGTGAACGACTTTGTCGTCAAGGCTGTTGCATGCGCCCTCTCTGATGTCCCCGAAGCTAACTCTGCATGGCTGGGAGAAGTCATTCGGACGTAAGTCAACTTGGTAATTTTTTAAATTCCAACAATTGATATCCGGTTTCAGTTACAAGAAAGCAGACATATCTGTGGCTGTAGCCACCCCAACTGGGCTCATCACCCCTATCGTCAAGGATGTTGGCACAAAAGGTCTCGCCACTATATCGGCAGAGACGAAAGCTCTCGCGAAAAAGGCTCGAGATGGCAAACTGGCCCCCCAGGAATACCAGGTAAGTTTCAGTCTTGGAATACGCCTGTCTGCCGCTAATGCCTTCCGTTAGGGCGGAACTTTCACCATTTCCAATCTCGGAATGTTCGGAATTGACCATTTCACCGCCATCATCAACCCACCTCAATCGTGTATTCTTGCCGTTGGATCAACGCAACCAACGCTTGTTCCGGCTCCGGAGGAGGAGAGAGGCTTTAAGACTGTGCAGGTAATGAAGGTAACTCTCAGCTCTGACCACCGAACTGTGGATGGTGCCGTCGGTGCCAGGTGGATGTCCGCTTTCAAAGGCTACCTTGAGAACCCTTTGACATTCATGCTTTGAGATCCCGAGAGTGCCCGCTTCTGTTATTCCAGATTTCATAGATTTAATATATCCAGTTCATGAAAATCCTGAGTTTATATATAACATGTTGATTAACACGATCACGTGAACGGTAGACCGCCACTGGTTAAGTAGGTTCAATGCTTCATCTGAAGTTCTGAAGAATCTGAACCCATCAGCGCTCAGCTTTTGTTACCACGTCCATTGCTTGCTAAATAACTGCTGTCTTAGATTTGGAGAGCGAGAAAGAGCAAGCCTCCTTGGATGGCGGACGATACCTTTTGGGCATCCGCGTTGAAGAAGTGGTCTAAGGCTATTGAAGACCTTGGGCAATCAAAGAATGACCTTGCAATCCTACAACGGAACCACAGTCTGATCCTAGAGGAAAACCAGAAATTGAGGGATGAGGTGCGATTGTTGCATGCTCTAATACGTGGTACTGAATAGTTTTGTCAGCTTTTCAACTTGAGATCCCGAGAGGAACGTCGCGTCAACCAAGGTCTACAGCTAGCTTCAGGTTCGGACACACTGTGCAAATCTTGCACCTCGTCTGTCAAACTTTGGGAAGTCGAAGGCAAATTGCAAAGAGCGAGTGCCGAGTATCAGAAACTCAGCGACGAAGTGAGAGTTCCCCGCAGGGTCATTATTCTTTCTGACGTAGTATTCATAGCTTCATATGTCAAAAAACGAAGTGCAATCGCTTACTTCGCAGAATTCTGAGCTACTCCAGAAGCAGTCTGAGCTAATTCATTACGAAAAAGAGCTTGAAAAGGACCTGGAGAGGACAAAAACTGAACTTTCGCGTCTGCAAAATCAGTTTGGGGTAAGACCCAGTCTATCTATTTATCTCTAGAATTAATCGAACATGAAGGATTCTGTTGCTGAACAGAAAGAGAAATTCGTTAAAGAAGTACGTTGAGTAAATTTTTACTTTCTTGTTCATTCACTTATTATAGAAGCATGTTCGTGGCACGATGTCGGAGGAAAAGTGGCAGCTGCGAGTCTTGTCATTAGAAAAAAAAGTTGAGCCGTTTACTATTACCTTCTTTATCATTTAACACGAGCATCACTAGGTCGATGAATTCAAGCAACTATCTGAGGCAAAGACAGCAGCGTTGCAGCAGCTCCAACAGGAATTATCCGACATGCAAGATGGCTTATTGAAGGCAAAACAGAAAAACAAAACTCTCCTCGCCGCCATTTCCAATTTACAGAGTATTGTAATAATGCCCTTCGCGAAGATGAACCCCGCAACTGAGCGCTTTACAGACACATTGTACATTTGGATCGTCGCAGGCTGGAGACCATGGGACTCTTGGCAACCTTTCGACAGTAGAAAGCATACCCAGTATAAGATATGCCCGAAGCAGTAAGTGGTTTCGTATGGGTATATAAACAAACGAGCTGTGTAAACGATGCATTTGACCAGCGTCTTCGTTCCCTCTCCGAGCTTCTACTAGGAAAAATATTCCAATGGACTCTTATCCTGGACGCAAAACTTCCCATAAGCCAGCAGCTGTTGAAAAATCTGCCGTCAAAATTACGGATATACCTAACTCACTTTTGTCTCCGCAATTTCTTCCTCCTATTTCTAGGACTAAACTGCTTCATAAATTCCCTTCTGTTAGCATACCAGCCAATGCTAGCACTCCTGAAAATCTATTTGAAAGGAAGGTCCTAACAGCTGCTGTCGATTGCGAGATTATTTTTCAGTGCGTGTCATCGAGAACCCACACTTTGACTTTGCATTGACAAATATCTAGGACAGCAGTAATTTCTTCAATGGTGACCAAGGATAATATATCAAATTATCTCTGCCCGAGTATAGAGCACAACCCATGGTGCCCTACTACTCCAGGTCAACACGGATACATATTTGTCGGGCTTGCCAAGGAGAAGGAGAAATTTATCGAACCTGAGATCCATAACGTCTTTGTCGGCATCAAAGTCGACTCAAGCGGCAAACGTAAATTCAGATACCTGGGTATCTATGAAGCAGTCAGGGTCGATCCTCTTTCTTTGGACGAGTGGACTATCCTTCCAAGCCAGGCACGTCTTGGAAGTTCTTTTTGCGGTCTCATGATGCGACTTTAACAATTTTAAACAGTTTAAAACTTCATTCAGCAGATTGACAAGTGAAAAAACAGGCAAGCATTCCTCGACAATACAAATACAGGCAGAGTATGACAGAGGAGATTTGCAAGTACCTTGTGTTCGCTTGCAATGCGTGGGCTTCAACGAAGCTCTTTACTCTACTCTACTTTCACGAACCGGCCTTTCTGGCACTAATAGAAAATCACTTAAATCCGACTGAGATCTTTCGGGAGCTTAATGTTTCCTTTGTAACTTATATATTACTTTTATTTGCGTTTGAGAGTTCATGTAATGTATGTGTCTGTGGTTTCATATGCTTATGTTGTATATCACCTTCGAGCTTCAGTAGCCTCAGTCATTCTGAATATACATTTCACATTATGTAATTACGAAATATTTGATTGCATCTGTTGGATGTACTTACGAGTATAGCAACTTTCCCGTAAAGTTTATTACTCATTCCTTTTCTTGTTTTCACAGGACTTCCATTGCTCAGTACCGCTACTTGAAATGTCAAAGTCTAATAACTCGGGACCATTGATAAATCCAGGTTAGGCTGGGCCAACTGAGTTATCTTTCAACTGAATATTAAACAGCCTAGTCCGGCCTTACTTGGCTTTGGGCCTTGAGGGATCTGCAAACAAACTAGGCGCAGGAGTGATCAAGCACTCTCTCAATGGGTTATCGACTGTCCTGTCGAATGTTAGGCATACATATATCACTCCTCCTGGAGAAGGGTTCCAGCCGCGTGATACCGCCCTTCACCATCGCGAATGGGCTCTTACTGTCATCGATGAATGTCTTTCAAAGGCCGAAGTATCAATCCACGATCTGGATTGCATCTGTTATACGAAAGGTACTGAATGACAGGTAAATGTTGCAGAGCTAAAAATTATAAATTTCAGGCCCTGGAATGGGATCCCCATTGCAGTCCGTGGCCTTGGTTGCCCGAACACTTTCTCTGCTGTTCAACAAGCCATTGGTTGGAGTGAATCACTGTGTTGGCCGTGAGTTTTAACGCCTTAATTAGATGATAGATATGTGCTTACGGATACCATTAGATATTGAAATGGGTCGCGAGATAACTGGGGCAAAAAACCCCGTGGTTCTCTATGTCTCTGGAGGCAATACTCAAGTAATTGCATATTCTAGGCAGCGTTATAGAATTTTTGGCGAGACTCTTGACATTGCTGTTGGCAACTGCCTGGATCGATTTGCCCGCGTAATCAAATTAAGTAACGATCCCAGTCCTGGTTTCAATATCGAACAAGAAGCATTCCGGTGCGAATCGCATTCCAAAACTTGCAAAGCACAGACTTAGACTTTTTCTAGAGGGAAACGATTGCTGCCTCTGCCATACGCAACGAAAGGGATGGATGTCAGTCTATCCGGTATTTTAACTTCAGCCGAAGCCTATACATCGGATAGACGATATCGCAAAGATGGCAAGCCAAAGACACCAGAAGATCTTGATATTATCACTCCTGCAGATCTCTGTTATTCACTTCAAGAAACAGTATTCGCGATGCTTGTGGAGATTACAGAACGCGCAATGGCTCACATAGGTAGCAAGGAAGTACTTATTGTAGGCGGTGTGGGCTGTGAGTTAGTTACATCCGTCCATTGGCAAAAACTAATCCCATCTATTAAGCCAACGAAAGGCTTCAGCAAATGATGGACATCATGGCACAAGAACGAGGTGGACAGGTATTTGCAACGGATGAACGGTCAGATGAGTTTTATTTTTTGTCTCCATTAGCAACTTACACAGAGGTATAGATTTTGCATTGACAATGGTATAATGATTGCCCAAGCCGGATTGCTTGCTTTTCGTATGGGCTATCAGACGCCTCTGGAGAAGAGTACTTGCACCCAAAGGTAGGCTTATCAACTGAAATGCACTTATTATATGCTAGCACTGACGCTCTTCTAGGTTCCGGACTGATCAGGTGTATGTCTCTTGGCGTGGATAGGCAAGCCGGGGCTTTATAGAGGTAGATTTTTGTCTAATTTCTACTGGGAATATGTAACTGTATTGACGTTTGACAAGACTAGTTTCCATCCTTCTGGATCGCAAACCTCCATCTCTTCCCCCAGCTTGTCAAACTGCTCCCACCACCAGCCGTTAACCACACTGAACTCAGAGCCGGAGGACAGCTTTCTGGAATGCCAAGGCTTGTCTGGAAGGATATAATGCAGACACCGCACTTCATTGTCGCTCCATTCTGAAGAGTGGATGATGCGAAGAGTTTTAAGGGCATTGTAATACCAATGAATAGGCTTCCATTTGTCCTTGAAGAAAACAGTCAACAGGTCCTGATCAGGAAAAGAAAAGCCTGAAATCTCATTGCTTGATTGCAGGAAAGTAACAATGCCATCTGATAAAATTTTGGATGGGTTCAGAACAACCGTTCCAGAGTTCAGTTGGCGATAGGGACGAGGCGTATGTTCTGTTGCCGACGGAGGAAGTGCTGTAGGATAAAGCACTGCGCTATGCGCACAATTCTCAGGGATCCTATGGAAAAATTGAGTTGTGCAAACATGAAGCGACATTGATGTATAAATTACCAATCGGCTGGGTAATGCTCGAGTTTACGAGGGTTACAAGCACACACGTGAGCGGCGGCGATCTGGTCTGGAGGAAGATCTATATCCATGAGCTCATCCATGTTCCTCCTAACGATCATATCACTGTCCAAAAGCACGATCCGCTATTGATTTTTCAGATGCAAAAATCAGTGCAATCCGCCGCTCTCACATCGTATTCGACGAGTTCAAAGCCCCTGCTCAGTCAAACTAAGTATTATCACTTAGCAACGCACATAGATATAAACTTGCCGTAATTTAGTCCATGTGTCCGCAAATCTAGCGTCATGAACGGCGAGTGTATGTACTCCTTCCTGAGGCTGCAGACTTTGAACTTCACGAGTAATGATTCCGTGTTTGCGAAGAACTTCACGTGCGTCTGCGGGCAGCGACGGAGTTATCATCACCACGAGAGGATACTTCGACCCGACAGCGCGTAGGCCATAGTCAAGCACCAGAGTTCCCGGCAAGTAAGAGGTTTTGGTGAGAAGTGTCACGTAGGCGTATTTACAGCTCATCGGTATAAACGTCACAGAGGCCAATTCAAACATTTATTGACTAGTTGTTTATGTAAACTAAATTACTTATGGTAGTTATGTTGATCTCTGTTTGTTTCAAAAGGTATTAAACGGCTGCATCTTCACCATCTTAATATTATCTTCCGAGCCATGGTGAGTAGCTCCAACATGGTGTGCTGTCGGCAGGTATATTTATCGCTTAGCCCAGAGACCGGCGAATTCGTTCGACGGCAGTGCATCAGCCGTCAGTTGCGCTCAAAACCCGTTCATTCGCGGTGCAAGATAATGCTGTTCGACATCTTGAGATTGGGAGCGCCCTTGAAGCCTCAGTATGCACGTTTCGCCGTCTACCAGCAATAGTATGTAATCCCTTAATACCGCCAGGGAAGCCAGATCCTTGAATCCTTATCGGCGCAAGAGCCCACTGTTCCCTTGCGGAAAAAAGAGAAACATGCGCTGAA
The DNA here is from genome assembly GCA_036937075.1 of Mycocalia duriaeana. NCBI lineage: Eukaryota > Fungi > Basidiomycota > Agaricomycetes > Agaricales > Nidulariaceae > Mycocalia > Mycocalia duriaeana. The sequence continues at coordinate 4,587 of JASFDC010000072.1, read as the reverse complement.
ACGGGAAGCCTTCATGAAAAGTCTGTTCTTTACTTCATAGCCTATGCTTACATATGACTAATTGTTTTTAGAGCTGGATGCTGGAAGTCACCCTTATTCTAAATCACACGCTCGACGTGTAAAGCGCAAAACCAGGGACCAGATCGGAGGCGGCCTAGAAGACGTTCAAATGGCTATATCAGCCCTTGAACATGTTGAGGATGAAAAAGAGGTAGATAATGCGGACAACACCGGCTCTTCAGACCGAAGAACCACATCAATTGCGAAACCAAGTAAAATTGGAGAGGGCAAGTCCGCACCTCTGTCTAAGTCACAAAGAAAGAAAGCATTGTAAGAGTTGTCATATTTTGAGAAACAATTCAGCTGATGGACTTCAACAGAATGCTAGAGAAATTGCGGCAACCATTAATTCTTACGAATTCGGACTACAGTGCCACTCCATTCCAAACCATACGATCCCATGCACAGAATACCCTTGTAAAGCATCGCGTACCGACAGACAGCAGCGAAACAAAGAAATAATCTAGGCCTACTCCGACAACTTTGGAGGCGTGTTCGTTCTCTTATATCCCTACACTTATACATGTAAATATTCTTCATTAATCAAACTCATTTACTGCTACAAAAGATATAGATTATCCGTGAATAATATGAATGTTGTGTAATATATGATCCTGTGGAAGAAAACCTAAAAGAAATGGGGGTATAATATGAACACTTCTATATCACCGTCAGAAACTTCCTTGCTAAATGGAGAGCCATTCAATGTTCTTCTCCTTCACCATCCATTCCTGCACTCCATACAGTACTACCACTGCCACTACCACCTGTACTTCTTCTACCCCTCCGGCTAACTCTAGGAGCAATCTCCGTGAATCCACTTCCTCCTCCCCGGGCGAGTTCGGCGCTCAAATTGCGTTCACGAGCGTCCAGGGCAGCTAAAGAATTCTCTGCTTCTGCTTGCTCTAGCGCTTCGTGCGTTAGGTTGGAAGCAAGACCTGAATGTCCTTCATTTGTAGGGAGAGAGATGATAGAAGACGTTTCAGAGCTGTTCTCTCGACTGCCAAATAACGAGAAGCGTCGTGCACCACCTGCAACAGGCGTAGCCAGCGAGTTGGAGATATCCGTTCCTTGCGTTGTTGTTGTGATTAAAGGGGATTGCTGGCTCGTAGGCTGTATTCCCATCAACTTCATAGTGGCATTTAGCCTCTCGCGCTCTTTTCTGTCATCTTCATCTTCTTGGGTATCAAGTTTTCGAGCGCCCGTTACAGGTGTAGCCCCTGGTTTTAGAGTTAGCTGGCGAAGATTTGGTTCCACTTTCTTGTCTTGGCTGCTGAAGAGAGAAAAGTTCTTCCAGTCGAATGACATTGATCGACGCTGTGCTTTTTTGCTTGAAGCGTCATTATTTGAGGAGGAAATGGGAGTAGATTGAAGGGACGAGGATTCAGCTGTTACAGCAGGCGGCCTACCGACAATAACTGATTGTGGCCGGGGCTTCGACGCAACTGATGGAGTCGTCTTAACAGGTACCGCAGTGGACGGTGTTGCTGGCTCTTTATCATAATCAACAGCAAGAACATGTTCAAAGCCCTCTTGCGCGATAATGCGATCAATGATTTTAGATGCATACAGCGAGAGCGCCTTATTTGCATCCTTGAGAGATTTAACTTCTGTGCGCAAGGCATCGATATCGTTTGGGGGATGGGGCGCGTCGGCCCCAAACTCCATCGACACTTTGCGTGTATCTGAGGACTTTTTGTTATTCTTTCCAGCAGGTAAAATGAAAAGATCGCGCTCCTCTCCCTCATGCGCAAGTACATCCTTGTTTTCCGCGCGACCGAGCTCTGCAGCAAGATCGAGTCCTGGTCCGCTTATAGGGAGCCCTGCAAGAGACTCTCCTCTGGTCATGCTAGTCTGCGATGTTGTGCGCTTCCGGTTATGGCGGCTAGGCTCGCGAGAGCTACGGGATGGACGAGGATCCGAATAGGTGGAGTCATAGTCGTCGCCTACTTCAGAAAGCCTGAAATCGTCCGCAGCTTCCTCGTCCACTCTTTCTAAGGTGCTTCTACCAACGCTATGAAGACTTCCCATATCATCCCGATCTGTGCCTTCATCATCACTAGCTGCGCTTCCACCACCGACTTGTTTCTTCAAGTCGAATTGACCGCTTAGAGTCTTCTCCCGAAGAAGGATCATGTAGCTTTCGTTCTCTTCCTGGAGCTCGCGATTGACTCGTTTGAGATCAACCAGCTGAGATTGGAGGAGGAGAAGGGTGCTCTGGAGGGAGGTATAGGATGTGGATAGAGTGGAAAGCTCTAATTTAAGAGCCGTCATTTCAGCAGGCTCCGAGTCGGCAATATCATCGAGACTGGGCTTCGGACTATCCACTCGACGAGGGGATTCAGGCTGCTCCTGTTCAACTTCCGGTTCAGATTCTGGGAATGATTCTGCGGTTTGTGGTGTAGGAAGCTGTCTCCGGACCTGCGTAAGAGACTGAATACGAGATTTGAGATGTTGCTCATTGTCATAAAACGACTGCCGTTCGGCCTCAAAGGTTGCCGTCTAAGGTAGAGTGGTTTGAGACTTGTGAAGCGTTAATTTACACTGAGATACGCACTTGCTCGTTATATCTTCGTCGCAGGTCCCTCATCTCCTTTTCCAGCTCGCGCACCTGTGACCTTAATTTCTCTGAAATGTCGACGCGTTGAGCCAAGTCGATTTCGGCGCGTGCTTGGTCCGCATAAAGCTCGTTAAGCCTTGTGTCGGCAGCAGCGAGAGCAGACGTGAGGGTGTCATTCTCGGCAGTCAGAGTTGATATGGTCTGCTCTTTGTTCTGAAGTGAAACCAGCAGCTATATGGAGAATCTCGTCGATTGGTTGGATTTGAAGTGGAAGGGACTAATAAGTACCTGCTCATTATGATCCGCTTCCTGCTTTAGCGATGCTGAAAGAGACTCGCGAGACTCTGTGGTAGATACCGAGAGACTAGAGCTTGCTCTGGAGGCGGGACGGCGGGTGGTGGTGGAGTGCAGGGAGGAGACGCGGGGTGAAACTGCCGAGCGTGCAGTGGCACCACGCGTTATAGATGCGGACGGAGAGGAGGACGGTGGTGACGAGCCTGGACGTCTGCCATTCTGCATGGGCTTTGGAGAAACGTTGGTAGCCATTGCTGCAGTGGTATAGTCGATATATTATCTGGAATGGCTGCAGCAGCAGTAGGTAGAGAGTGATGGTGCTTGTCAAGGGGGATATGTGGACAAGACATGTTGCGACCTGGCCGCATATATTCAATCATTTACTACCACCTGCTTTATCTCCATGAACCCCGTTGCAGACGCCATGCTCGACCAAGTCCCGTCAGAAACATTACTTCATGTTCGTACACCTTTTCCTCTGTCGCTGTCTGTCCCGCCGACCCCATCTCCACAGCTCTTCACTTCAGTCCTCCGCCAAAGTGATTGACTTCCTGCCTCGTCCCTGCTGATCTCATATCTGTATGCTTCTAGCATCGCCCCCTGGCTCTACAAACATTCCTTCCCTTGACGCCCATTTGCGCGCCGTAGCTCACCTGCCCAGCTCATCCCCTTCGTCCCTCGCTCGTGGCGATCTTATCGAAATACAAGGCCCTTCGTCATCCGGCAAATCCCAACTTCTGTATCTACTTCTCGCCAACTGTCTCCTTCCACATTCCTATGCCTCGACCGCGTTCGGTGGATGGGACAAGGCAGCCGTCATCCTCGATACCGACTTATCATTCGACATCTGCCGTTTCAGTCAAGTCCTTATAAACTGTCTTTCTCGTCGTCTTCCCTCCAACGACATTAGCAAGCAAATTGCTGAGCATGCCCTCTCCCGCCTGCATATATTTCGGCCAACCTCTTCCGCCCAACTCGCAGCAACCATCCTGAACCTGCCCGACTACATGGCATCTCATCTTTCTAACGCTGAACTTGGTATCCTCGCCATCGATTCCATAAGTACATATTATTGGTCAGATCGCTATATAACTGAACAGCTTCGTTCGGCTCCTTCCAAGCCGGTCAATCCTGTTACCAGCCCATTCGAAAATGTGATTTCTGCTCTTCAGGCCTTGCGCCTTTCTCATGGTCCCGTCATTATCGTCACCAACTGGAGTCTTATACCTAATCGCAACCAAACTACCTCAGATGCTCCGTACAAGCAGCATTTAGTGCCTTTTCCTGTGTTATCGACAACCTCTCCTGTTACTGCACCGTTGAGCTTGCTCCCGCACACCTGCTCCAAGTTGGACGCTAACGTACTCACACTTACGCATCACATATCCCTGGCGCTAAAAGACCCAATGCAGCCGCTTGAATGTACTATCGAAGATGTGAATGTTGAAAGTGGACAAGAAATCATAGGAACCGTTCGATCATTCGGAAGCTCGTCTATTGGTCATTTTACCTTCTGCATAACAAAGAATGGCGTATTTCCAAACTAGTATATGCGAAAACATGTCATAGGATGCGCCTGCACGACCTCAAAAAATTGAAATGGCCGTCTTTAGTGATCCACGATAGGTAAGGTAAAGAACTGGTTTGGTACGTCACGTAATCGGGTAAGATGG
>JASFDC010000071.1:0-19688 GCA_036937075.1 Mycocalia duriaeana | reverse complement strand
CATCTATCTCTCGACTCATATCTACTCTCTACTTTCTGCTCTTCGATACTTCAGAGCTTCGAGGTGGCATCAGAACATTTAGGATAGACCCCGAGGCTGGCCAGGTTCCTTTGCTACGGACTTAGCATACTCATACACGCCGGTCGTGATTTGTGACAAGCTCGAAAACCACCCATATATCACGCCTTGTAGTCCATCAGGCTCCCTATCCTCGCCGCCTGCTCCTTACACCTATACAATGACAACAACCACAACCACCATTCTTTCCTTTGATATGGGCACTGCATTTCCATACACGCTCATCACGACAAGCTCAAAGGCAACTCATGTACCATGTCTTATACTCCCTCTGGCTCCCTATGCTTGCCTTCTCTCCCCTTCATCAACACAACAACACGACCGTGAACATCATTCTCCCATCATTTATTCAAGACCCTACTTAGGTTCTTAGAATGGAGTTTTTTGTGTTCTCTCCCGCCTAATTTGGAGCCACTTAACCCTATCATTGGGGAGCGTCATTATTCCCTCTCACTTTGAGTCACTATTTGTACTAGACAATGGCTTCTTAATTGACGACAACTAGCTAGATCACGATGTTATTCCTTGGCAATTTTATGAAGCTCTTTTCGCGACGCTGTATTTGCCCATTAGGCTGCAGCTTTCATTTTGAGGACTCTATCCTCCGGCCCATTAGGCCATTATACAGTATGATTATATTGCTTCAATTCGACAAAAATCAAGTAATGCATTTACAGAGGATGTACCAGTGAGTATGAGATATTTATTATAGAGTTCATGATTTTGGGTTTATATTAGGACCCATATCATCAATTTCTACATGTTAAACGGGTTTGGATTGCTTTGAGTGCTTTGAGACAGAGTGGGCAGGTCATTCAATTGACAAACATCTTGGAGACAGCTGTCTCCACGGCTGTGGCGGGCTGTTTTCGACGGGTATTGACGGTATCAGCCTGTGCCGCCACCTGTCCATCTCTCCAGTACATTTGAAGGTGAACGGTTACGGCTATTTAGCCGTCAACCCGCCACCGTCAACCCGTCAAGATGGGTACGGTTGGCAGCCCTAGTTGTTTCTCCTAGCTGACAAATGACTACATACCAAGTTGGGAGCGAGAACAGCCGAGAACTCCGGCGAAACGTTTCGACATTCAGTCTTAGGAACTCAACTAGTTTTATGCAGAGGTGAGTAAACTTTCTTAGAAATTGGTGTGTTCGCTTACTGAATCAGTAATAATAGCTTCAGTCCGCCAATGGTGCCCACGATTTTGGTCAATGTGAGTATTTCCTTCAATTCACAAGGGGCACATTTGATTAAACATTCATGAAATTACATCTAAAATTTGTCTGAAATATTACAACGTAATTATAACAAATATTAACTGGACCTGGCACTATCTAGCAATATATAGCATTGTAGTGGTGCGTTGCAAAACTCAGATCTGGTACCATTCTGTCGTCATACTGAGGGATGATATCAATTTCGTAGTAATCTAGCATCGCTACAACAAACTGATGATATCACGGGTCAAATATTAACTGGACCTGTCACCGTCTAGCAATATATGGCACTGTGAGTTGATCTAAAATATGGTGACTGTTTCATAACGCCCACAACAATCTATAATGCATTTTGGGTGCTCACAACGCTAGATAGGGTTTTCCCCAATTTACTGATGGTACGGGTACTGCAACCGCATTCACGGTAGCCGGAGTACCGACACGTGAGTACAGTCACGTATTTGGTTGCATGTGGCTATGGCCACTGTCAATAGTGCAAAACAACTGTCACCATATTTGGTCGCATGTGGCTGCGGCCACTGTCAATAGTGCAAAACAACTTGCTGTCAATTTCGAACTTGGTCTTTCTTTCCCCACCTTCTTACGACCACCATGCCCCTGTGCATTCACGCAACAAGACTACGCTGACCCAGCGCGGTGCATGTGATTTTCCACCAAATCACAGCCGCAAAGGGTCTTTGTATCCACCTTGTTTGCGTGGTGAGAGCAGCTGTTGCATCTGGTCCTCACTGCCTCACCTGCGCACACAAGCAACAAGACTACGCAACCCAGTGCGGTGCATGCGATTTTCCACAAAATCACAGCCGCATGATGAAGGGTCATCGTATCCACCTTGTTTGCGTGGTGAGAGCAGCCATTGCGTCTTATCATAACCGCCTGCGCCTGCACACACACGCAACAAGACTATGCAACCCAGTGCGGTGCATGTGATTTTCCACAAAATCACAGCCGCATGATGAAGGGTCATCGTATCCACCTTGTTTGCATGGTGAGAGCAGCCATTGCGTCTTGTCATAACCGCCTGCCCCTTCATCTTCATTCTCTGGCATCGGGCTGCTACAGTGTCAACCACCTTGGGTGAGTCTCTTTCCCTTCCCCTTTGCACTTTTAATTCTCTGGCATCAGGCAGCTAGGTCATCACCCGCCTTGGGTGAGTCTTGTTCCCTCCCCCTTCGCACTCTTCATTCGCTGTCCCTGGCATCAGACTGCTACATTGGCAACAGGCTTGGGTGAGTCTCGCTCCCTCCCTCTTGTTGTCTTATGCCCTACTGATATCGACATGTCCATTACCTCTCCCCGTCATCTTACAGCTGACGTATCCGTGTTACGCTTCAACAAATGCGGTGAGTTTCTCCCGGTATATGCTTGCACCCTTGCAATGATATTCTAAACCGCAGTGCATATTCCAATGATCTTAACCTGGCTGCGTTGCAACTGAAACCATTCATCTTTGGTGCATCACAGGTGAGCTCTGTTGTTATTTTACAGTATACTGTACTATTACAACCTACTCTTCAGTCACGTGTCACAAGACCCCCTGAAGAGAAGAGATTTTGGGTGTTGTCACTGGTCGCAAAATTTTTGAAGAGCGTGACAAACTTCTGAATCCTCGCAAATTATAAAATTATTGTCGTTTCAGCCAATTTTAGCCCAATTTTTGAAGAGATATGCAGTTATGTCACAATTTTTTTCAATTTTGAAGAGACCCTCAGACCTTACTTTCTGTCACGCGTCACAAGATGTGAAAAGTGGGTCGTAATAGTACAGTACTACGTGTTACAATATTGGCTTTTTTTCATACCACGGCTTTTTATCTTACTATGCGTTTGTCAATAATTAGTGTAATATTGATAATATCTTGCTCTAACCCTAACCTAAGTGATTCAGCTTGCTGGTAATGGTGTTGCCGGTATTGCGACGGTGTGACAGGTTCTTTCTCAGGTATCTCCTCATTTTGTACAACAACACAACTACCAAACAACTACCAACCGCCACGATGGAACCAACATTAATAATGATATTTACAGCTGCCAACCACCACCACCACCATTCTCAGGTTCCTCTGTGCAATGCAACAACAAACTACCACCAATGCGAGGACAATGACTTGCCATGCCCATCATTGCCCACTTTCACCACATGGCAATATCACAGTTACGCCTCAAACCCAATGAGCAAATGCAACATAGGCATGGATGATGGAGTTTAAACTTTGAGGTGCGTAACATTGACTTTATTTTCAAATACATTTATTGACTCTTGTGTATTCCATTGTACCTACACGACGATGGCGAATTCTCGTCATTCCACATCCGCCGATGCTGAAATGACCTCAGATGTGACCATGACCCACCCTACTGCCCCCACCAAACACCACAATTACACCAAAATGACAAACGGCAACAAAAAAAACTGCCTCCGCATCAACCGCGCACCACAATGACTCCTCAACAATGCTAAAAGCAAGCATCACTCTAACTCCCCCCCCAGCAAACACAACGAGACATTCCTCTCCATCCCTTCTCTCTACTCTCTTTCCGCTCACTATTCTATTGTTCTTTACTCTCCATCCCCTTACACAGCTTTAGATCTTTTATGTAATATTATTTTCAATTATTTTTTGACACTAATGGTATATTACTACATTATGTGCTATTCTCAATTATGTTCAGCGATTTAAGATGACTTAGTATCAATGTACATGTGTAAGTGGTAAAATACTGTGAATAAGTTAACTATAAATTCGAGAAGCCAAGGTTCTCGCAGATTAGGTTGATCATTGATGAGGTTGTTAAGATGGGAAATTGCCACTAATTACATGGATTGTGCTAATATCTGTCAAGTTCTGAGTGTTAGAGAACCTTAGGTTCTCGCTTTTGTTACATGTAAAACAGGCAGTTATGACTGATGTGCTAATATGTGTCAGGTTCTGAGGGATAGCGGTCAGTACTCAGGGTTGCAGAAAAGATAAAATGCGAGAACCTAAGGTTCTCGCTTTTTTCTCTCTCACATCTGTACTGGTACATAACACTAACATTACCATTGCTTGTTACTAGTGAATGCCACGGGTTTGGAAACCCGCAGGGGTATGCGGGTAGGGTACGCGAGGGTACGGGTCCGGGTCTTAATATCTGTACCCTTCGTTTACCCGTACCCTCCTGACAGGTTTTCTGATTTACTAATACATATTACATAGTATATATATATAATGCCGTCGGCACCACTTATCTGTACAGTACCAAGCCAAACAAAAGCCACAACTCTCCGATAACTACAACAAGTGATGATAAATTATAAATGCGTGACAAAAAAGCCACGCCCGTTAACCCCTGATGTCAGCTTCTACTGCCTCCGAAAATTCTCCGCTCCCCGATGGCATTGTTACTGGTTCCCGAAAGCAGAAACAAGCCTCTCGATTGGGTGACCCTGACAATGGTGAACTTGAGCGTTTGGCTATTCAAGCTGCGAAGAAGAAAGCAAGGATTAGCAAGGTTAATGAGAAGACAAGCGACCCACAGACTAGCCAACAACCATCTGTTGAAGACGTTGATGATATTGATGCCATTGCCAATCGACAACATGTTTTACCACGCAACCCCCAAAATGTGATTGAATCTGATAGCAATGAGGATCCTTCTCCAACATGAGGGGCTGTGAAAGAGGTGTATCAACGTAAGCCTAATATTAAGTTTTAAGAAAGTAACTTACAATGTATTATATAGAAGGAAGAGGTGGCAATGCCATTGAAGATCAGGCTGATGATGGCGAAGCAATGGATGTTAGCGACGATGACGTCGAAATTATTGAGCAGCCTGCGGAGACAGGAGAAGCAGAGCTAAGTTAGTATATTATCTAACATCCATACTACATCTACTTACTAAATTAGAGCGCCTACAACGTGGCTGGAATGCACCCATATATGCATTCTTCAGTCCTTCACCCGAGATCCAGTACTTCAGTGGACGATGAGCACATGTATTCACATGTCTAGCAAAGACCTGCCGAGGGAAAGGGAAGTCGGCTTGGTGTGTAAATCGCTTTGTAGATAAACGAGATGCTTCTTCGACCAGTAACCTTCGTAAACATGCTAAAATCTGCTGGGGTGATGATGTTGTGAAGGCTGCCGACACGACGAAGGATGTTGCACTCGCTCGAGAAATAGTAGCAAAGTCTGGATTAGGAAATGCTACAATAACAGCAATGTTTCAGAATGCAAAAGATAAGGGAGTAGTGACTTACTCACATACACAGCATACCAAAATGGAGACAAGGTCAGTTAAGTTAACGGCTTCGAGAGCACTTACTGACTGTCTTATTAAAGGGCCAAAATTGTTCGTTGGGTTGCTGAAAGTATGCGCCCGTTCAATATTGTTAAAGACCAAGGGTTTTTGAAATTGATGAAAACGGGTCGTCCTACACAATACATACCATCCACTGTCGCGCGTGATGTAAGGAGTGTTTTTATAAAAAGTCGAGAGAGAATTGCAAAAATGTTGCAAGTTAGTGTTCAATTTCAATATTGAATGAACGTTACGACTCACCAATCTTTAAGGAACATGACGGAGCTCTCAACTTTCAAACTGATGCATGGACCTCGCCAAATCATAAAGCCTATGTTGCCGTTACTGTTACTTTCGAAGTAAACAGTGAGCTATTCACCATATTGCTAGATATAGTGGAGGTAGCGAAGTCACACTCGGGTCTTAATCTTGCAACTGTTTTTGCGAAGATCCTAGGTGATTTTGGAATATGTCACAAGGTCAGTATCAAGTTTAATGAAACAAAAGATAGTAAACTAACCAAATTTCATCAGATTCTTAGCATTACATGCAATAATGCTTCAAATAATGATAAGATGATCGAAGAGCTTAAGACGTTGCTTGAAGATTTTCCTGGTGAAACAAATAGAACTCGTTGCTTTGCCCATATTATTAACTTGGTGGCAAAGAGCGTTATAAAACAGTTTGACGTACCTACAGGAGAGGTAGGTGAGGTATTGGATGAGGTGGCAAAAGAGCTGGCAGCTCTTGCAGTCAATCTTGCAGAGGAAGAGAGATCACAAGGAAGTGATGATGGAGAAGATGACGAGGGTGATGACGATGACGACGACGACGATATGTATGACGTTCGAGCGGATCTGTCAGATGAGGAAAAGGACGAACTGGATGAGAGTCTTCAACCAGTGCGCACAGTATTAGTTAAGGTAAGTTATCAATTAAATAAAAGGAAATTAACTAATCAATATATTAGCTTCGTAAAACAGCGTTCGCTATCAAGAACTCTTCAACACTATTACTTCCACGATGGTATGATATACTCGAAGAACACAATCTCAACAAACGCATCATGCCCCGGGATGTCTCAACGCGCTGGAATTCGACATACGACATGCTCCGCTTCGCTATACAGTACCGGGCTGCTCTCGACACTATCACAGGGGAGAGGGACATGAAATTGCGTAAATATGAGCTTGTCGATAGCGAATGGGAGATTGCTTGCCAACTGAAAGAAGTACTTCAGGTATTTATTCAGTCTTTCATTCCGAATATATATCTGAGCAATTTTTTGTCAGCTATTCAAACATGCGACACTGTTTTTCTCTCGAGCAACGCCGAACATTGCAACGGTCATTCCTGTGATGGACCACTTGGATCAACACCTTGCTACAACTGCAGCAGAAGATTCCGGACTACCATTATCTATACGTGCTGCGGCTTCGCTGGGCAAACGCACTCTTAATAAGTACTACAACATGACAGATCTATCAGAAGTGTATTGCATTGCTATGGGTAGGTGACATTCAACTATGTTATACTACTATCTCCGACTTATACTAATTCATTTATAATAGTTCTTCATCCACGCCACAAGCTCAACTATTTTAAGTCAGCATCGTGGGAGGATGAGTTGGTCAAGACCGCTGAGCAAATAGTACGCGATGAGTTCAAACGGAGGTACAATTCTTCAAATGCTGCAACGGCTGGTGCTGGCGACAGCAACACCAGCTCAAAGAAGGTACGCATCATGTTTACTGTGAACATATGTACCTGTAATTAACCCCTATGTTTGCAAAGACTAATTATATCTTCAACAACATTCCTGCGATGCAACCACCAAAAGCTGCAGACCTCCGTGACGAGCTAGAACAGTACCTCAGCACAGACCCAGAATATACGGTCAATGTACTCCTTTGGTGGGCAGAACGAAAGCACCTCTATCCATACTTATCGCGTATGGCTTTAGACTATCTATCAATACCTGGTACGTTATTCTATGTCATATATTTCATATATTTCACTAACTTTATATTATTATAGCTACCTCTGTTGATGTTGAACGAGTTTTTAGCAAAGGCCGGATTTTACTTTCACATATACGGAATCGCCTCTCGGTTCAGTCTACATGCGCGTTACTTTGTCTCAGGGTTTGGAGCAAAATGGGATATGTAAGAGATACTGATATTATGGCGGTAACATTACAGCCTGATCTCAAGGATGGTGAAGACAATGAGGAGCTAGCAGAGGATTGGGATTCAATTATGTAGAATTACGAATAGAATTTTCTACAGCTATCTTACAAGTTACTAAACATTGAATACAGTTTACGAGCGTACAATTTACTGTGATCGCAATGCAAAGTACTGTGAGAGAATTGTATTTATAGCGCCCCAACCCCAGAATTGTATTTATAGTGCCCCAACCCCAAGTAATTGTATATATAAAACTGCCAATGTAGCATTCTTTGTTCGCTCACACCTATTCCTCAATCCCCCACTCCTTGTTCACTCTCATCTATTCCTCCATCCCCCTTCCCCTTCCTTCTTATTTCTCAGATTATTCTTCATGTTGGGTGGCAACGGGAACACGAGCCCGGCGCTCCTGATGAACAGTATAATTCTGCATGCAAACTTCATAACCAAAAGGTGCCATGAGTGCCAGTACAGTTGTGATGTGCGCTACACTTCCTTAATCCCCCTTCCTTTACGCTCTCACCTATTTCTTTCTTTGTTCACTCTCGCGTTATGATAAAAGATGCCTTGATGAACTTTAGACGCATCGTACCAACTTATAGTGCCGGTGTTATATTTTCCAATTCCACTCGATGATAAAAGATACATTGTACCTAGAGTGATGGTATTGCTCGTTGCTATTATAATATTTAATAATATATATGTGGATTTAATCAGGTAGAATTAGCACATAACTACACATATTATGCTGTACCCCCTTACGGGTTTCTTACCCGTCAGACCCGTCGGATCCTCTTCTCTTACCCGCCAATATCTGTACCCTTATGTGATGGGTAAGGGGTTGTGCGGGTAAGGGTACGGGTCGCAAAAAAATACCCGAGGGTTACCCGGGATTTTCACTACTTGTTACAGGCAGCCGTAAATGCGAGAACCTTAGGTTCTCATTTTTTTTACATATAGTACGGGCAGCCATAATAGATTGTGCTAATATGTGTTGGGTTCTGAGGGTTAGGGCTCAGTGATTATGGTTGCAAGATGGATAAAACGCGAGAACCTTTGGTTCTCGCTTTTTCCCCCTCAAATCTGTACATGTAACAGGCAGCTGTAAATGTGAGAACCTTAGGTTCTCGCATCTGTACCTGCAACATCATTACTTGCTACAGGTAACTTCATATCCCCCCTTCCACCACCACAATAACCATCTTGCTCAATGATGAACACATATCAAATGCTCGCTTCACCACCTATTTTCTCCGAAGGGATCACCCAATCACCATCCGCATCCCCATTGTCCAACAACTGAACAATCATGCCTGCCTTACTCACCTGCAATGATACTGACTTCAAATCTTTCACTTGAAGTGACGACGGATGCACCACAACCCCATACCTTCATCATCATCTCCCCGACACCATGTGCATCACCTTCCATATCACTCACAACCCCAAACCTCAAAAAACCCAAACCCCAGCATGGATAAAATGTGAGAACTTTTGGTTCTCACTTTTTTTTCTCACATCTGTACATGCAATAGGAAGTTGTAAATGCGAGAACCTTAGGTTCTCAGGTTTTCTTTCTCACTTCTGCACATACAACATTACTTGTTACCTGTAACTGCAAATGCGAGAACCTTAGGTTCTTGCGTTTTCTTTCTCACTTCTGCACATGCAACATTACTTGTTACCGGCAACCGCAAATGCGAGAACCTTAGGTTCTCAGGTTTTCTTTCTCACTTCTGCACATGCAACATTACTTGTTACCGGCAACCACAAATGTGAGAACCTTAGGTTCTCGCGTTTTCTTTCTCACTTCTGCACATGCAACATTACTTGTTACCGGCAACCGCAAATGCGAGAACCTTAGGTTCTCAGGTTTTCTTTCTCACTTCTGCACATGCAACATTACTTGTTACCGGCAACCACAAATGTGAGAACCTTAGGTTCTTGCATTTTCTTTCTCACTTCTGCACATGCAACATTACTTGTTACCGGCAGCTGCAAATGCAATAACCTTAGGTTCTCGTGTTTTCTTCCTCACTTCTGCACATGCAACATTACTTGTTACCGGCAGCTGCAAATGCAATAACCTTAGGTTCTCGTGTTTTCTTCCTCACTTCTGCACATGCAACATTACTTGTTACCGGCAGCTGCAAATGCGATAATCTTAGGTTCTCGCGTTTTCTTCTTCACTTCTGTACAAGCAACATTACTTGTGTTGTCGCATTTTCTTTCTCACCTCTATACATGCAACATTACTAGTTACAGGTAACTGCAAATGCGAGAACCTTAGGTTCTCGCATTTTCTTCCTCACTTCTGTACATGCAACATTAATTCATCACTTTTGTTGTGGATGGACACCTGAACCCTGCTTATAAAAAAACTCCCCCTTAACCATTCTATGCGTCTCCAACATTGACAATGACATCATATATTTTAAAAATAGATGTAGTTACCTAGACTAGACTATTTTTGATCGCACATGACATTTTTATGATCACGTGGTCGGTTGGTTCACCTAAAGCCTCACTAATAAATTAATCAACCTCACATATTTTAATATTTTTTCTGCACCCCCTTGTTTGTTATGGATGGACACCTGATATTCCAAATCAGAGTTTGTAGCATAGAAATAAATCAATGTATTTCATTAGGAGAGATAACATTCAGACCATTTCTTCCCAATGCAAAGATTGTGATAATCAACAAGAGTGGCACCATCAGGACCAATAACAAGTGTGTTACAAGGATAGGGCAACATTGGTAGAAAGTTTGGGGGGGTCCAAAAAATAGCGATATTGTGTGCAGTCACCCATCCATTTTTCTCAATTGTTAGCTGTCCCATATAAAGGATATTGCTGTAAATGTGGTTAGATAATGAAGACACATTTTCTGAGTTGGCCAACATAATGTCTGTGATAGCAGTGCTAGTATGTGCATCCCAAACTTTGAAGGTACAATCAGGGAAGCTAGACACAATATATGTGCCATTGGAAGAGAATTCAACTGAAATAAGTGAATCTCTGTGCACATCAAATGGTCCAGCAACAATTTCACCGGTGCATGCATCCCAAACTCGGATGGTATGATCAACAGACCCAGAGACAATGCATGTGCCATCAGGAGAGAATGCAACGGAAAAGACTGAACTTTTGTGCCCATAAAATGGTCCAGCAACAGTTTCACCAGTGCGTGCATCCCAAACTTCGATGGTATGATCAGAAGACCCAGAGACAATGCGTGTGCCATTGGGAGAGAATGCAACAGAATTGACTGAATGTGTGTGCCCATTGAATGGTCCAGCAACAGTTTCACCAGTGCGTGCATCCCAAACTCGGATGGTATAATCATCAGACCCAGAGACAATGCGTGTGCCGTCGGGAGAGAATGCAACAGAATTGACTATACGTGTGTGCCCATGGAATGGTCCAGCAACAGTTTCACCAGTGCATGCATCCCAAACTTGGATAGTACGATCAGAAGACCCAGAGACAATGTGTGTGCCGTCGGGAGAGAATGCAACAGAATTGACTATACGTGTGTGCCCATGGAATGGTCCAGCAACAGTTTCACCAGTGCATGCATCCCAAACTTGAATAGTACGATCAGAAGACCCAGAGACAATGTGTGTGCCATTGGGGGAGAATGCAATGGAATTGACTGAATCTGTGTGCCCATGGAATGGTCCAGCAACAGTTTCACCGGTGTGTGCATCCCAAACTTGGATGGTATGATCAGAAGACCCAGAGACAATGTGTGTGCCATTGGGAGAGAATGCAATGGAATTGACTGAATCTGTGTGCCCATGGAATGGTCCAGCAACAGTTTCACCGGTGCGTGCATCCCACACTCGGATGGTATGATCACCAGACCCAGAGACAATGTGTGTGCCGTTGGGAGAGAATGCAACAGAATTGACTAAACATGTGTGCCCATCAAATGGTCCAGCAACAGTTTCACTGGTGCATGCATCCCAAACTCGGATGGTATAATCATCAGACCCAGAGACAATGCGTGTGCCATCGGAAGAGAATGCAACAGACAAGACTGAACCTGTGTGCCCATCAAATGGTGCAGCAACAGTTTCACCGGTGCATGCATCCCAAACTCGGATGGTACGATTATTAGACCCAGAGACAATATGTGTGCCATCGGGAGAGAATGCAACGGAAAAGATTCGATTTTTGTGCCCATCAAATGGTCCAGCAACAATTTCACCAGTGCATGCATCCCAAATTCGGATGGTATGATCATCAGACCCAGAGACAATGTTTTTGCCATCAGGAGAGAATGCAACAGAATTGACTGAACGTGTGTGCCCATGGAATGGTCCAGCAACAGCTTCACCAGTGCGTGCATCCCAAACTCGGATGGTACAATCATCAGACCCAGAGACAATGAGTGTGCCATCAGGAGAGAATGTAACAGAATTGACTGTATTTGTGTGCCCATTGAATGGTCCAGCAATAGTTTCACTGGTGCGTGCATCCCAAACTCGGATTGTATTATCAGAAGACCCAGAGACAATGTGTGTGCCGTCAGGAGAGAATGCAACGGAATAGACTGTACTTGTGTGCCCATCAAATGGTCCAGCAACAGTTTCACCAGTGCATGCATCCCAAACTCGGACGGTATCATCATCAGACCCAGAGACAATGAGTGTGCCATCTGAAGAGAATGCAACAGAAAAGACTGAACGCGTGTGCCCATTGAATGGTCCAGCAACAGTTTCACCAGTGCGTGCATCCGAAACTCGGATGGTATGATCATCAGACCCAGAGACAATGTGTGTGCCATCAGGAGAGAATGCAACAGAATTGACTGAATCTGTGTGTCCACTGAATGGTCCAGCAACACCTGTGCGTACATCCCAAACTTGGATGGTACAATCATCAGACCCAGAGACAATGCGTGTGCCATCAGGAGAGAATGCAACAGAATTGACTGAATGTGTGTGCCCATTGAATGGTCCAGCAGCAGTTTCACCAGTGCGTGCATCCCAAACTCCGATGGTACCACCAGAAGACCCAAAGACAATATGTGTGCCATCAGGAGAGAATGCAATGGAATTGACTGAATCTGTGTGCCCATCGAATGGTCCAGCAACAGTTTCACCAGTGTGTGCATCCCACACTCGGATGGTATGATCATCAGACCCAGAGACAATGTGTGTGCCGTCAGGAGAGAATGCAACAGAATTGACTGAACGTGTGTGCCCATGGAATGGTCCAGCAACAGCTTCACCGGTGTGTGCATCCCAAACTTGGATGGTATGATCAGAAGACCCAGAGACAATGCGTGTGCCATCGGGAGAGAATGCAATGGAAAAGATTCGATTTTTGTGCCCATCAAATGGTCCAGCAACAGTTTCACCAGTGCATGCATCCCAAACTCGGATGGTACGATCATCAGACCCAGAGACAATGCGTGTGCCGTCGGGAGAGAATGCAACGGAATGGACTGAACTTGTGTGCCCATTGAATGGTCCAGCAACAGTTTCACCGGTGCGTGCATCCCAAACTCGGATGGTATGATCATAAGACCCAGAGACAATGCGTGTGCTGTCAGGAGAGAATGCAACAGAAAAGACTGAACGTGTGTGCCCATGGAATGGTCCAGCAACAGTTTCACCAGTGTGTGCATCCCAAACTCGGATGGTACGATTATTAGACCCAGAGACAATGTGTGTGCCATCGGGAGAAAATGCAACAGAATTGACTGCTGAATCTGTTTGCCATGTTCCTATTGCTGCACTTGGCCATTGCTCCATTGCACTTCCTCTCATATCTATAAGCCCCTGCGTGCGTTTCCAGTAGGTCCCATGCACTGAATTGGACTTTGGGCAGAATGGCAATGCAGATATGTAGATATGTGGTGTGCTAAGTGCACATGCTCCGGCTGCGAAGCGTGTCATAAAGGCTTCTGCATCAGCTACTTGTTTCTGCGTATTGATATGAGAAACCTTCTACTTGATGTTAACTTGAAAGTAAAATTCTTATTTATATATATTTTCACCTTCAGCCAGCTTTCTACTTGGTGTAGCATATCTACACCCATCGCTAGACATTTTTGAAGGTTAAGCACCTCCATCCAGAACAGTAGTCGGTGGGTTAGAAAGTCGACAAGCTTTTCATGAACCATGTCTGTGAAATTTCCTTGTTGAAGATGCTGGCCCCAGTACCGACATGTGTATGAGAGGGAAGCAGGGATGGACCTGTTAATTCGTTCCTGCAAGTCTAACACGTCCTCGTCGAACACAAACGATGATTCAAGTTTGCAGATATTGAATTTCAACTTGTCCTTCATCACGTCGAAGCAACAGCTGGCCAGAACTTCACTCTGCTTAGCCATATCGCAGTGGAATTCCGGAGATCGAATTTTATTCAACAAATAGTCAGGAAATGACGCATGGAATGGGGAAACAAGTTCATGTATGCCATCTTGAACATGCAGTATCGATTGCAGTGGCTTTAAAGAACAGCGGACTTGGTCTTCGGTGCAAGCAAGAAGCGATGCCAGTGTTTGAACAGTCATAGGCTCTTTTGCACATACTACTGTATTCAGTATGAGCCGAATTTCATCCTTCTCCTGCTCTTCGAGAGCCTTGCGGTTGATAGCTGCTTTGAGAATGCCTGTGTATAATTCATCGAGCTCGTCATGCTGTTTCGTGGGCCGACCTTCATTAAATCCTAGCACCACTTTCAAACGATCGCTGGAATTGTTGCCCATATGAATATATCGCACTACGGTCGCGGCGTAAATAAACAACTTCCCCGCACGTTTCGCAAGTTTTTCCACTTCGCTGGGTAATGGGCCTGGGGACATAGACCCTAGCGCCTCAGTGAGATACTTCTTAATGTCCGCTTCCACGATTGATTCTTCGATGTCGTGCAGATGTAGCACAGAATGCGAGTACCCGGGCTCCAGCATCTTCTCACGAATCACAGGCTCTGGTCGACTTGTGAGGAAGAACTTGATGGGCAGGTCCGCTGCAAGCTTCAGCAGGGTTTCAAGAAAAAGCCGGAATGCGTCGCCATCATCGCACTCGTCCAATGCGTCAATCACAACGACCACATTTTCTGGCATTGCAACTTTTACTGCTCGCATGGGTTCCTGCAAGATCTTCGCAAACTGCCATCTGACGTCTAGCTTGCTAAAATGTGGGTTCACTTCCAGGACTTTGCACAGTATCGATCGAAAGGCCGGAGAGTAATGAGCGAGTTGGTACGCGAGTGTAGGGACTATGTTGTTCACGTCGCGGCATGAAGAAGAGATACGGGAGCAGAAATAGTTGGCGCCCAGTAGGGCATTCTCTTCCAACCACTCACACAAGCTATATACGATCGTTGTCTTTCCAGTACCCGCCATCCCGCTCATCCGGTGGACCTTGGCCCCGTTCGGATTTACGACCCAATCTTTTAGATCCTCTAGGATCATTTCGCGCGTCTCTGCAGTGCACCCACGTCGCTTGACGGCCGTGGAGTAGCTGGAGTTATATCGAGCGTCATCCACTACGGACATTTTCTCAAGTAATGCTATCTATAAGTCGGATGTTATCTTTGTAATTAAGACTTGGTCAGATCCTCCTACCTCGAGCAGTTTCGTTGCTTTTTCCAAAGTGCGAAGACTAATATCGCTCTACCAAATTGTCGGACCTCTGCTCTGTATGCGAATTATCGATACTCACTTGCAATTGACGAAACAATGATTCTATCTTACGATACCGCTGGAACACATCCCCCTGGTCCTGATTCGCTTGAGCGGCTCGCAGTATTTTGCCGCGATCTTGCTGTTGGCTGATATGCGTCAATTCCAATTTGATCGATCTGCAAAGCTGTCACTAATACCCGACACCTGGGCGAGCATCTGACACTCACTCGATAATGCGTGCAACGCTACCACTAGCATCTTCTGCGGCGAGCTTTGTTATATATGGAGCCAGCGTGTTCGCCATAGTTGTGAGTTCAATTGCAAGCTTTTCGTATTCTTCACGGTTTTCTCCAACTACCTGCGAAGTAAATTAGACTCGGTAACGACCTGTTGAATCTGCAACTGGTGCCTACCTGTGCCAGATCCAGACAGGCAACCAACCCACCCACAGCTGACTTGAGAGGAGGAAATGCATCTGCGCTCTTTTCGAGAAGCCGGAGCGCCGTTTCGAGCCCACTCCATGTCACACCCAAGACCTTCTTGAGTTTATCGGACGTATTGCGTTCCGGATCATAAGCAGATTGTTTAGAAGATGGGTGGGATATTGGCAAAATAACGTCTTCCGATCGATTCCCTACCACAACTGGCATCTGGCTAACTTTATCGAGGGGATTGACCAGAGCGCGAGCAGAAGAACGCTGAGAAGAGGGGTAAGGGGTTGACAAATAGAATCATGAATATCGATCCCGTACCGCAACCGGAGTGCTATCGGAAACATCGACGGTAGTTTCAGGTAGAGCCGGCGGATGCGGAGACGACGGACGAGAAGTTGGCAATATAGCATCTCGAGCTCGCTTTAGACGTTCTCGCATAGCCTTTCTCAAGGACTTTTTCGCTGGTGGAGGAGATGTCATCGATGTCGAGGAAGTGAGGGCACCTCACAGCAATCGTCCTAGTCCTGGTATGTATACTGAACACGAGGCGCAAACGAGCGACCTGCCATCGATAAGCCTGACGCGCCGAGGACCGAAACATTCACATCGCCTCCAATACAGTACATCAATTTGTGACTTGGCCTGACAGTGACAGTGACAGCGCTTGTTGGTGGGATGTGACATGCGTGATATGTGTCATTCAACAAATTCGTCTGCGACTTCCTTTCATGACTGTGATCCTCGGTCCTACCACTGTACAACGATGGGATATTGGATACATCTTCTGCCTTTTGTGGTCCGTGGAGGTTGAGCTTCATGCATAACGTCGTGTCTCCTTCTTACATCACTCATCTACTCTCCGCTGCACTTCCGCCGCTCTGCGTAAATCGAACTCCCACTACGCGCCGAAGAAACGGTGGATACCTCTTCTATCTTATATTCCCAGTGAAGACGACGACGACGAGAACACAGCGCATGCGGGTTCAATGACGTACTCTTAAGTTATGGTGGGCCCATCATTACTCCTTAATTGTTAACGATCCTTCTAACATTCGTCGCAGGCAATAACTCGCAATCCTTCCACATCTTCCTTTCGGAGGAAACCGCCGGAGACGTTTGGGTGAGATCTTCTTCCTCCGCTCAATACAAGCCTCACCTCAACTTCTCAACCTCTTAATCCCATTCGTTAGGGTACCGCAGGAATGGGAATGGGTGATGCGTTCGAGACGCGGAGGGGACAGGGACTTCTTCTACATCAACTTAGTTTCCTTTATTGAGGATGACAGGTTGACCACCTTCTCCCGTCATCGATATCCATCATCCGTGCAACCTTCATTCGCCTCTCCTTCACCTCCACTACCCTCAGCTTTCTCGCGCCAGCTCATTCGGGGATCCCTTCCCGCATCCTCGACACGTGGTTCCGATTACAATGAAAAGGAGAACCCCAGCACCGTTATTCAATCCCCCTCCCCCATCGTCATCCATCTGAGAAACAAGCGTGAAGGCCAGTGCGTACGCGTATACTGTACGAAAAGTCCATTCCCTTTGAGACGAGCGGCGGTTCGTCACCAGCTGCATAATCGTCTCCCTCCATCTCAAGTGGCGAAGCTACCACCACACCCTCTCCTCTTCTATCAGCCCCTCATACAAATTCCCCTTACCGCCTTTTCCCCCTCTCATCTTCCCCTCCGTCGGGATTGTTAATGAGAGAGCGTGTGGATACTGGTGCTGGAGTAAGAGGGGTGGCGAACGGGCGGAAAGGCCTAGGACGAGGATCGATGAGAAACAGAGGAAGGAGAAGGATAGAGCGATGTATTTTCTGCGTGACGGAGAGGAGGGAAGAATTGGTCATGCTGAGAAGAGGAAACCACCCCCTCCTCTGAGGACAGATTTCCGCATGCTACCGAGCGGAAAGGAAGCAAGTTCGCCTGAAAGCTTTACGTCGACCACTTCCTAACCAAACCACACCCCACCCCCTGTTCCTCCCTGTCCAACACCTTCATGCCGCCTATTCACCTCTCCCTCCCGTCACGCTCACGTCTGCCACTCGCTCCTCTTCGACTCTCAGCTCCGTTATATGGAAATGCATCGTCCTTCATCATCTTCCTGCAAGCCTGCATCTTAGCATATTTTGACATCCGAAATCGGCGTGAACACCCAATTCAGCATTTCGGGATCGCTTAGGAGTGCTTCACCTATCCATCCCAGAATGGGTACTCCCGCGGCCCCTGGTGCTTATACCTCCATTATTCGCATCTCGTACCCGAACTGTCGTGAAGCAGCGCGACGTTGTTCGTAGCACCTCAATCGTCCCTTGCATGCATCATCTCAAGCTCTTTTTATCGTTCTGCGCGGTCGCTAAACTTCCGCCAACTTCCTAGGATTTGAAAGTACTGCCTCCCCTCTTCCCACCAACTTACACCAATTTCTACTCGCTGTCCGTCTACTCCATTGCTCTGTAGCAATTCCCTGCAATCAGTTTTCTGTCCCATCGTTGAAAAGGATCACGTGACCTCTGTCGCTGTCAGCAGAATTCCACCAGGTTAAGAGCGTCTGCAGCAGGCGCACGACGCGAAGGAAATATAGGTCTTACTCACTGATACGCGTTCGTCTTCTTCGCCTACTCCCTCCATCTCCTCATCCTCTGCTGCAGCCGACACGTCATGATGGGGTCGTAGTGCACATTACGAGCGTGAGCACATACTATGCCTATCTCCGTCAGCAATCGTCCCCTTAGTACCACCAGCCCGCATCCGCGTGAAAGCCAAGTTATCTCATTAACTTCATTGTACCTTCTATGCCCAACGTATACGGCGAGGCTATGATGACGTGGCGCCTTGTCCAAAATCCATGGGACAAGGAAAGTAACGCTAGTGGATGACGGGAGGATGTGGGTGAGGGTGAGAATGGAGGAGAGGCGTTATGGCACTGTCATGAGGGAACGGGGACGAATGCGAGTTGAGAATAAGGAAGAGAGAGAGATGGGGTGACGGGGAAGCTGGCGCGGGCAGGGGATCCTCTAGAGATTCAGGCTGGTTGAACGAGTAGGCTTGAGGAATACTAGGATGCTGTCATGTTGGGCAGAACGATCCCAACAGCGACCACGACCAGCGCTCCTTTGTCAGACTCCTCCGTGGAGATCTCCATCCGCAAATCAAGCTCAGTGATCTCCCTCCCCATCGCCACTACCGATCTAATCTCAAGCACCCATATCGACTGGACATCCTCCTGCGTGTTATCTTCCTCTAATGCACCTACGTCGTCTTCGTTCGCTGTGAGGTGAATGGTCGGAAAGATAATGCTGTAAAGGAGGAGAAACAGTAGCAGAAACAGTACAACCTCAATCTCCCGTCCCTCACTAACTATTCCCCTACTGCCGCTTGCGCTGCATCCTATCATCCCCCTCCTGCTCATCTTCGACACCTCCGACAA
Organism: Mycocalia duriaeana; assembly: GCA_036937075.1. Lineage (NCBI taxonomy): Eukaryota > Fungi > Basidiomycota > Agaricomycetes > Agaricales > Nidulariaceae > Mycocalia > Mycocalia duriaeana. The sequence goes on along the minus strand of JASFDC010000071.1, from coordinate 388 downwards.
GCTCTCGACTTCAGCCCGCTAATCAGCGGCAAATGCTGGTCTCGGACGTGCGAACAATTAGAGTTAGGGAGCGGCAGAGGAGGAGCGAGTAGAGGAGGAGAAAGGAAGAGCGTCAACAGAGAAGAGTGAGAGAGCGGAAGTACGGTGGCAGGTGGAAACGTATGGAGCGTGCAAGGGATGAAGGTGCCCCTTCTCCTGCGATGCTGTAGGCTCCTCCCGCTTCCATCAAAATCTTCATCCCCGTCTCCAGCTCATCTGCCCCCTCCCATGCCCCCTCCGATCCAACCTCAAGCTCCCATGTCGACTCATCGTCGTACAAGGGCTATCTTCCTTTAATACGCCTTCGTCGTCTATTCGGGGGGTGAATGCTCCGAAGGAGAACGAGACA
>JASFDC010000070.1:0-19761 GCA_036937075.1 Mycocalia duriaeana | reverse complement strand
TATGCCGTATCTTTCCAGCTATCGTACACGAAGACTTGGAGTAACTTAGGTATGTTCCTTCATCTATTGCTATGTTACATATACTTACTACGATATATCTTTTCGCTATCAGCACCAGGTAGAGAAGCAATGGGAGGGGTAAGTAGGAGCGAGCTGGAGGGGGAACGGGAGCCAAAGTAGGCGGCAGAGGAGCACAGATTTGAACCTAATGCAACAAATTATATTAGATTGTAAATAATATGTACATGCTACCGAAATAAACATGATGTACGCATCTCTAAACCGAAAGAAACTGAATTGAACCAAATGAACTAAAATAATTAATCCCGGAATGAACCGAAATCCCCTAACATTAAATTCTGGAGCGGACAAAAAATGATCATTTTGGTTATTATCTAAACTGCTCAGAGGAGCCCTATTCCCAGCCGTTTTAAGCATCACCGGGTTTCACTGGGCTTGATGCATGATCGCTGGCCGCTCCCTAGCAACAACTCACCCTCGTCTATCTCTCCCGGATGGTGTCTCGAACGTGGGTGTAGGCCCGCTCGTCGACGTCCATCGTAAGCCACGCGTCGTCCTCTGACGGGTAGACCCAGAGAAACGGACGCGTGATTGGATTTGTTGCTGAGTGGGTACAAGATGCGAGGCCCGCGGGGCCAGGAGACCTCGAGAGCTGCAGGAAGGCCTTGGGGCAATTGCATGAACTTGGGATCAAGCATGGCGACACCAACAAATACAACTTTCTTGTGCGGGAAGGGCATGACGTAGTTTTAGTAGATTTTGAGACCGCGAAGAAGTGTTCGCCCCAGGAGCTCGAAGACGAGATGAACGCCATCAAGGAAAGGCTGGAGGACCCAAGTTTCCTGGGCGGAGTAGAAGTAATTTGTGAGTGATAGACATTAGAATGTAGATGGCGGAATAAAATTAGCGCTTAACTACAAACCTTACGCTAATTGAACCACTAAGTATTCTCGGTTCTTAGATGGCCACACTGTCAGAAAATGACCTCTTATCTTATCTTATCCTTCCTATTCCTATTTATAGCATTGTCTCTAGTATAAGTATATGCGCCTCCGTAGATACTTCTCCAGTCTTGAGCTGGTTTATTCACTACCAATCTATCTATTTTGGCCTTAGCCATGTGAGACAATGACTTTAGCGCAATACTGTACTCAAACCGATTCCCTTTGACCCTCACGCGGCTGTCATCTCCAGTAATCGCCAGGAAGAAATCTTACAGATATTCTGAAAAACACTACTCCCAATGTTCACTGCGAAAAGGAACTGAAAGTGGCTGCACCCAAGCAGTATGACGGTAACTCAAAGAACCTGTTCTGCGTTCTTGATCAGACTCGAATCCCTAGACTTACGCGACGCCCCTCAGGTGCCGTCGTCCCATTTCATCTATCTCGCAACCGCTCGTTAGAAAAACTTCGCGACATTCAAAAATTCGACTCAGCGGCACCAGAAATATCCGGTGACATACACACTATCAACTTCAATCGAGGCTCTTACTGTCTATTTCATTTCAAACCTTCCGCTAAGTAGAAATTCTACTCATCCTCTTGGCAATACAGCTGACAGTGTTACCGGATTAGATACCCATACCACCCTCAAATTGCTTGAGGTCCTGAAGGAGACTTTCCCATTTGCCTCCATTCCAGCTACTAACTGCTTTCCATTCTTTGCTATCGGTCCCCATCGTTTTCTTCATCCACATCAAAGTAGCTGCAAGTTTAAGATCAAACAAGGACACCGTGTCCCCCAACACAAAGCGTCCATTTCCATCCTCTCCGCACCTGGCAACTTTATCAAACCCAGCCCGAATTTTAGCTATCGCCTCGGGGTACACTTCCTCGCTGGGCGTCAGTTCTTCGATTTTCCTCCCAAATAGCGGTTCCCTCTTACGCCTCAAGAATGCTAACTGAACGGGATCGGAATGGGCAAAAATCGACGGAACGATAAAGGGGAATGCGGGAGCAATAATTGATTCCCATGTAGCTGATACGAAAGCACCGTACAAGCCGTGGAGATTAGGAGGGATGAGTCGAGGGGTCTCCGGATATGTTCTATCGAGGTACTTCGCGATAGCGAGTGATTCAGACACTATAGCTCCAGTGGAATGATCGTGAATGACGGGAAGTGTATACATAGGGCTACCATCAGCCCGAAGGGAAGTAGGAGATGCCCCAGTCTTCTTGCAAACGGACTCAATCTCTGGAAGAATAACCCATTCAGTGTTGAATGTAAGCCCTTTGATATCCAGAAGGAATATCATAGAGTGTAATATGGGTGGACATAACAAGAAGATTTTTTTTAGAAATGGCGAAGTTGGCGCAATGCATCTCGTAAATCATCCAGTGCATCGTTGGCCTGCGCGCGGCGTAGCTCCCATTCCAACTCATGGAGACGTTTATCGCATACGATATCTGAGTCCAAAGAAGATGGCAAAAAGAGAAGAATATTTTCCGTGCGATCTTCTTTTGATTCTGAGTCGTGAGAATTATTTCGTAGAATTCGAAGGGATGGAACGTATAAATGCTGGACATCAATCCAACTATTAATTTTTTGTCGCAGTACATTGGACCGCACTTGTACTTTTGCCTTTTGATCATCTGTTGAGTGCTCGCCTAATCCATCAAACTCAATAATTAAACGACGCCTAAGCCATAAGAGTTTCTTGTTAGCCATTTTTTGTATGTTTAAATGAAATAAATAGCACATATGATTACATACTGTTGGTCCTCAAAATCGATCCCCAAAGTAATAAGTTGTGTGGATGAAACATTCTCATGAATAATGTAAGCTGTTCCATCTTTCAAGTTTGCTTCTTCTTGTTCCGCAAGAATGCGTCGAACAGATGCCTGAGTCAAGCCTATGATTGGAAGTTATTAAATAATTAAGTATAAGATATAGTCTGTTCTTACTCTTGGAGCGGCTTTCAAATGGATTCACCTTTGAGTGATCTTGCTCCCATTCTTCAAGTTCTGCTTTCCAATGCGATACAGATAGTGGAGGAAGCCCAATGGTAAACTGATTAAATAAGAACCGATTGTTTTCTCGTTCAACCACAGCTGATTTTAGCTTCTTAAGGAGGGAGAGGCCTGTAAAAATATATTAGTAATTAGTAACTTGGAAATTGTCATATTGTACCCATTAAAGTAGTCTTCTTCCAGTTCCAGTCGCCAAAGTGGTTATCCAATGTATCACGTCGAGATCCAGGACCCATCTCTCTAGTGCTAAGAGCGACAGGATTAATGTGTGACCATCCTCGTTCCGGAGCTTCGCCATCAGTCCGCCCAACGAGTGGATTGAAATTGAATGAGAACGGAGTTTGACATGCCATGATATGCGCGGGAAGATGAAACTTGGGAATTAAAAAACGAAAGTTCTTGTTATCATGATGATCAACGTGCATCCAAGAAGGATACTGATCCATTCTATTCCATATGTTTTTGCTCCATTGACAAGCAATGTCATATGAAACAACCATCTCAACTGACTCCGTATTTGATATACTGGAGAAGAAAAGGAAGTCCATATTTACATACCTGAAAACCACTTTAGCAAATTTTCTAACATTGCGGTATGAATCACATACCGCTCGCCTTTCTGAAGGTCACCAACAGAGCAAGGACGTTTGCAATCATGCCGCGCGCAGTCAACTGTACCAACTCCAGTTACCGCAAGTCCCTTCATTAAACGCTCTGCATTAACCGAGTTGTGATTCGAGCAGGTACTTTGCTAAATAATAAGTTGATAATAAGTTAGCACCACCTGTAATGAATTGGCATAAAATTAGCACTTACTGGCTGCAAAATTTGCTTGTCGTATGTTTTCAAATAATTTTTATATAAATCTTCGTTAACGAAGTAGGCCCATCCAGATCCCAAGCCCGGGTCTAACCTGTCGCTCAAAACATTCTTTCTTTTGAGGCAAAAGTTTGCATCGATCCCAAGGAAGAGGCAATAAAGGTATCTATTGCATGAGAAAATAAAGGAATAAATATTTAAGGGAGAAAAAGTAAATATACCACTTGCCTTTGTGCTGATGACGCTTTCTCCCATCCATCTGGTAGATTCAATTTTGGCTGTGGACATGCAGGACAAAGAACAGCCAGCTCTCCTTGTTTCGTGCTAGAAGCGCCGGAAGGATCGTGACCTCTTCCGGAGCGTTTCAGTATCTTGACATGCTGGTATTCCTGGATCATATCCATAAATGAACGATATCTGTCCTGAAGTCCACATAATTAATAAATTAAATAGCAAAATATAAGAATACACACCTTTACGCGATTGGTCCCTGTATTATCTGAGAGCCGCGAGAGGGTGTTGTAAAATTCAAAACCAGAACATTTTGATTCAAACGTCAAAAGTTGGAAATGTTTTAAAGCACGAAATGTTGCAGCTGATTTGGGATTCCGTACTGTAGCTGGGAACCACCGGTATCTCAAAAGCTGAACATAATGGTCCATTGCGGTTGTACAGTTACAGTAGTCAAGTCCAATTTCGTGAATCCCATTTGCATCGATAATGACAAAATCATCATTGAATGCCGGCAAAGGAGAAATGCAGTCTTGCCCCACTGGGTGCCCAAGTTGAATGCGAAAGCCCAAGGATTTGAGAGAAGTCTTTTCAAAATATGATCCTATCCATTTCTGCATCGCTTACAAGTTAGTACGACAATAATTAGATCTTACACAAAGTGATGCATACCTCAATGCGATGGAGCCCATTCCTAAGATGCAATGACTTGATGCACTCAGCGCAAAATAATGCGCCACCTTCGCAATCTATGCATCTGTAGTTTGCTTCGTTTGCATTGCACGAGTTACATTGATCAGATGTATAGTCCCCTCGTCCCTCCCATCGCAAATCTTCAGCAACGAAGTGGTCTCTATCATCAAGCCAAACATTACGCGGTTTAATCTATTGAAAAAATTATAATTTTTTGTAACAGCTAAAAACTACTAATAACTCACATAAACTCTTTTATTCTTTACAGCTGAAGTTGACGTCTCCAAGACATGCTCAGTGTATGCTGGGTCGATAGAGGGATCTTCTAAGTGTATAGGAGGTATCTCGGCGGAGGCCAAAATTTCCGAAATAGATGCAGCACTGTTAGAATCCTGGTAGTTGTTATGGGCATCCGCTGCCTGGAAAAGGCCTTCAGATTCAACTGAAGTAACCTGAGACTGAGAAAATGAAACAGATGATATTGAAGAAGAGCTTTTGAATTTTCCGGAGGCCTGCATTCGATATGTAGTAGATGGTATTGGTTTTTTTGAATTTGATGACTGAGAGGAAGGCTGCGATTTGAGTTTTGCAACTGCAAACATTCCAGAATTATTATTTTTCCTGCCCATTCTTGTTGTCGTGGCTCGTCGGTTGAAAAGAATACAAATGTACGTGTGCTTTGCTGGACGTTAGGAATATTGCAATAGTTGGGAACAAGTTAGAGTTGTGCAAACTTGCTCCTGGTGCTTGTAAAATATTGATCTTTTGATGTTTGCAAATTCGTTCCGCATGTTTGCAAACTCATTCTGAATGTTTGCAAACTTCAAGTTTTGACGTTTGCAAACTTCAAGTTTTTACGTTTGCAAACTTCAAGTTTTGACGTTTGCAAACTCATTCTGAATGTTTGCAATCGTCAGGTTTTGACGTTTGCAGAACTCCATTCCGGATATTTGCAAAACTCAATCAGTCGTAACGAGTATGAACACTTATCAGTTGTTTTCATTTTGTTTTACAAGTTAACAGATAACATAATATCTCTAATAATTTATGATCTACTGTAAAATTATGCGGTGCTAATGAGGAAGTGGGCAAGGGAGGGGAGGTAGAGTCAGCGGTGATGTTGTATAATGTGAGGTCGCGATGAGCGAGTGTCGAGAGACACGGGAGAGCGGAGGTGCGGGGGGATGGAGAGAGCGAGGGCGATAGCGGGGTGGGTGGAATACTCCTCGTAGTCGAGAGAGAGGGAAGAAGCGGCCCTTTGGGGGAATGGGTGCACCGGGGATAGGGCGTTGGGAGGAGTGGGCGTAGTTTCCCTATCTGCGCATGTGGAGGAGCAGGGGGAGGGAGAGTAATAGCGGGGTGGGGGAAATACTGCCCGTTGTCGAGAGAGAGGGGAGAGCGGCGTTGGGGCATGGGTGCATGGGGATAGGGTGTTGTGGAGAATGGGTATCCTGCATTTCCCTATCGGCGCGTGTGGAGGTGCGAGGGGAGGGAGTGCGATAGCGGGGTAGGAGGAATAGTCCCCGTCGAGAGAGAGGGGAGAGCGGGCGTTGTGGAAGTGGGTGCATGGGGGTAGAGCGTTAGGGAGAGTGCATGTGGTGTGCTCCCCTAAAAAATCGGCGCGTGTGGATGTGCTAGGGGGGGAGAGAGCGAGTGCGAGAGCGTGGAGATAGCAGGGAGTGGGCAGTACTCCCCATTGTCGAGAGAGGGGGAAGCGGGCACTGTGAGAGTGAGTGCTCCCCGTTGTCGAGGGAGGTGGATAGGGCGTTGGGGGAAAAGCGTGCTGCCCCCCTTATTCGTAGTCATCGTCATGCTTTGGGGGAGTGCGTACAAGGCACCCCTTCCTCGTAGTCATCATCTTGCTTTGGGGGAGTGCGTGCACGCCCCCTTCATAATATTCAATCATCATGCTTTGGGGTAGGGGAATGAGTGTCATCGTCATGCATGGGGTGGCGGGCCTTACTCACCACGATAACAAGGTTGTTACGCTGACGGGTCAACGTTGCCCTGTAACGTGGAGAGGGGCATGGGGCCGGGGCCGTACTCTCCAGCCAACAAGGTGGGTACGATGACCTTCGTCGGTCAAGGCAGTCCTGTTGGTGGATGAGGGGCATGGGGGCAGGTAGAAGGCGGGGAAAGAAACAACAGTTCGACATTGCCAGTAAATTGTTTTGCACTGTTGACTCAGTGACACTGTAACGTTTTCGTCACACGGCTAAGATTTGGCGGGTGCAAAATCAATACCCTCATTGCGCAACAAGTTTTGCACCTATAATTTAGACTAAAAGCTTTTTGAAAAGCTATTATTGATTAATATGTAATTGAGGATGTGATCATAGTAGTTTTAGACATACGATTTTTGCGATGACGTCATAGATTAGATTAGATACCTCATACAGAGCATTTTCAGAGCGCATTTTAAATTTTCTACCATTATCTCACTCATTTATATATACTATGCTCTTCTCCGCATTGATTCATAGTAATTTTAGCGATAAAATTTTGCAGATGACGTCATTAAGTAGATTAGGATTAGATAACACTAAACGAGGTTATTTCAAATGTTCCCATCACTCATTGAAAGCGAAGTTCATATTGTACTTGGCTTCGCAGCCTTCGCTCGTTTGTTTTCTTCTTGCTATATAACTTCACCGTCACCGATACTCCCTAGCAAGCGATCGCCGCATCAACCACCTCTGGCAACAGCGCACCTATCGCCAGTGCGCTCATCACATCCATCCATAACGCCAGAGTCGCCATTGACACCGTCGGCATCGCTAACGACGGCACTGTGCCCGTAGCGTGTTACGCTACCAGCCACGTACGAGTCTAAGCCATGCCAGCCTCAACCCCTCGGCTATGACACGACACCTCCGACGACTCCCCCCTTCCTTGCGTGCAAAGACAACTATTGCCTTGATATCCGCCGTTCTCGAGCATGTCATTGGGAACATCACGATAAACGACGGCACCTTTCTCCCGCGACGGGGATGTGCATACCCCCGCCCACCCATCATTACCACCAAACGGTGAGCACTTTATCATACTGTACATATTATTCTATTATTCGAGTTAAAATATCAGCTGTCTAAGGGAAAGATGAGTACGGCACATGATCTCTGTTACTTAAGTTGTTTTCAGAGCGGAACGATGTACCTAGACCGATTAGATATAAATAATATGTAGGGAACTTATATATGATAAAAATTGAATAAGGCGAAATCTTGAATCTAAACCGTGAACTTAACTCTCCTAGGGATGTGATCAAAAATAAGGAAAGGAATTCAAGGGATAGTTGGTTACAACTTACTTAACCTTTGGCATGGGGATACAACAATATGTTCCATCAAAATTTCTACGTCGCTTTCGTTCGCGGTTGGAATTGAGCGGAATTGTATCGTGAGTCTCTTCTTTGAACGTAGTGTGTTGGCGCTGAGGGCGGTGCGACAGCGGAACGGTATCTTGAGTCTCTTCTAACGTAGTATGTGTTGTCAGTGAGAGTGGTAATATGTATGGCAGGGACATAGACATATATCTACCTTTGATAATATTACCGGGTTGTAAGGGGTGGTGATTTGAATGCCGTGTTTTATTATTTGATATGACGGGGTAGCTGGTTTCATATTTGAGTTTACGCTGAGCTTCATTCATGCGGCGAACGTGGAGTCGGGTTGATCGGTCGGCAGGATTGACCTTTCGCACTGGACCAAAATGTGCCGAGTACGACGATGTTTTAATCTAAATAAACAAACAATGGGTTAAATTCAGTTTGCTATCACAGGAAAGGTGCAGAACTTCCCTGTTTCTTATCTTGCGGTAGTTGGAATGAAGGATGGCGCACGCAAGCTATAGCGATCCGTACCATGTCTGCCAGCGAGAGCCAAAAAGGCTGTAAGAGGTAAGTTGGGTCTTCAAAATGGGCCGGCGAGAGAATGTGAGTTGCCATTGAACAAAGATAAAAATTGAAAGTACTTATATACCTCTGAAACATTGGGTACTTGCAAACACAGTCAGGTACTTGCAATAAGCTCGCATTGATGTTTGCAAATATACATTTCGCATTTGCAAACACAGTCAGTTACTTGCAATAACTGCGCATTGATGTTTGCAAACAACAGACGTCTAGTAAACAGTGCTTAATTTACGCATTTTTGCTTATGGAACATTCGATTAGTTAGCATTTGAATGCTTTGGAGTTGCTTGAACTTCGGAGTAGATACTCGTAGGACAACGAGCCTGAGATTAGATTAGATACCACTTACAGAGCATTTTCAGAGCGCATTTTCAAATTTCTACCAATATCTCACCCATTACTATATACTATACTCTTCCTCGGATTGATTCATAGTACTTTTAGCGAAACAATTTTGTATATGACGTCATTTGATTAGATTAGATAACACTTACGGGGTGATTTCAACACAGTGCTTTTTGTGTTAATCCATGCGAAGACGTCAGCGTCAAGCCCTTTATCCTATTCTGAACGTAAACAGTGGTCCCGACTTGAAAATCTGAGCATCTGTGTGGGGTCTCGAGTCTCGACGCCGACACGCGAATCAAGCGCGAATCCAAATCCTCGACAACGATGTTCCAACTTGGTTCCAACTTCCAAAGTAAACGGAGATCAATCCACCGCCTTCATCGTAAATTGTTTTCAGCGAGATGATCGTGCCCTGGTCAGTATGTTATGTTATCTTCTTGTTAGTTTACCTTCGGTTTTGCCTTGTTAACCTCACTGTCGAATTAAGCACTACCGACCTATACTCTATCCTCTCCGGCACCCTCCAGTGCCTGCTGCCGATGTACTATAACTTTAGGACTCGACAAACACTCTATTGGAAACTGACGCTGACAATGTCATTATGATCCCTCTTCTGGAGGGATAGTGGATCTCGGAGAAGCTTGATGGCGTTCGGTGCGTTGCCTAACTAAACGTACATATTGTAAGCTGATACCATATGTGTGAAGGACGTCTTACGTTGGAAAACAGGTGATAAGTGGTTCTTGGATAGTGCATGTTTTTTGAATTTCGAAATGGTTGATGCAGGTCAAAAGATATCATATCGGACGGTGAGCTTTTTGTTGAACCCTAGAAGTGTCGATTATTTAGACTGTTAATTTTAATACACCACATTGGAAGGAGATAAGCTTTCAGATGTGCTCCCTCTCGCCCTTTCCATATTTCTCACTTTCTTTTGCTTCTTCTAGATCTTCGACTGTTCGACGTCTCCTCACATGGCTGGGACCCATTCGAGGAACATCTTGATTCTCTTCATAAGACATTCGGAGAGGTTGGGTGTCGGTACGTTTTTCTATTTCTCATTAATTTCCCTTGAAGCTCATCTTCCCCATACCGCAAGCCAGCGGCAATCACAATCGACCAATGCTCTATCCTATCCGGCGCCCTCTGCATGCTTCCGAAGTCCTATAACTTCACCGTAGCACACTCCATTCCACCCACTAGCTCCAACACAATGACTCATCGTCACCAATGCCAAAGGTGAGTACATCCCCGGAGGTTGTATAAAAAGAATTCTCCGGATTGTCTCACAAGTTACAAAGAAATTGCAGTAAAAAAATATCACGATCACAAGAGTAGATCTATTAATAGCTGGATTTTGGATCACCGTTATGACATCTTTCGTTGTAACTTAGAGACATGTTATGCTTGGTGAGTGTCATTGATTTCAATCTAGCATTCGACAAACATTCTATTGGAAACTGACGCGGACAATGTCATTATGATCTCTCTTTAGGTGTCGTGTTTTCCATGTCTTCATTTACGAATTAAGTTTTAACGCTCGATGCTTATGTTCCATTGTACTACCGTTGTACGACGTCCCATTCTTAACTTGAATTAGAAACAGGTATTAACCTTGATCACATTCCCAGATGCTCAGCTTACTTTCCCTATTATATGAGTCTAATAACATACGTGAATCCAATCACTCAATCACCACATCCTCCATCTCACACGTCACTCCATCACTGGCAGGTGCACTTTGGATAAGCGCATGCTCACAGGACTTGAGATGCACTTCCCAAAAAAGGATAACCTCCATCAACAGCCATGCTTCAGTAGTAGTGTTCATGACTACAGCACGGGCTTGCATAGTATGCAACTTAACAGAGCGGAATAAGTACTTATGTTCTGGTGAAGAGCGATAGTATGTAGCTGCTGCAGCTTGGACCTCAGGTGGCAACACCAGTAGCAGCTCATTCTCATACACCAACTCAAACTTCAGTATCATTACTGTACAACTAATCGACACGGTACAGAACACACCTAAATAAAATGTGTTGTCACTCTAAAAAAAAAAGGTACCTACTCGTTACATTGCTTTATTAGTTCATTATTGCGTGCTCCTGTGGGATAAAACCATGTGAGCTGTGAAAGTAATATAATACTGCTACATGCCGTGTGGAGTTGATTGAAGGGTAACCGCTACCTGAATACAGCTGAAAAAAAAAAAAGTGTTGGTAATCTAAAAAAGAAGGTTCATACTTGTTACTCGCAACATTGCTTTAGCTCATTATTGCATGCTCCTGAGGCTAATAGTCATGTGAGCTGTGAAATAACATAGAATAAATAATACTGCTACCTGCAATGTGGAGTTGTCTGAAGGGTAACCGGTAGCAGTATACAGCTGAAACAAAAATGTGTCGTCACTCTAAAAAAGAGGGTACATACTCGTAACATTATTTTAGTTTCATTATTGCGTGCTCCTGTAGGCTAAATATCATGTGAGCTGTGAAAGTAATAAAATACTGCTACATGCCGTCACAGTGGAGTTCCGAGTTGATAGGGTAACCGGTACAAAACAAAGCTAAAACAATTTGTGTTGCCATCCTACTAGCGTTCTTGTGTGTTCCTGAGATTAAAAGTCATACGAGCAACATAAGTGATCCCGAAAAATCATACTGCTTTATTACATGTGGAGTTGATCATGTTGATGCTCAGAAAAGAAAGTACATAAGTGTTCCTGAGGATAACAGTTAAGCGTGCAGTAAACTTGATGCCAAAATGAAAAATAAAACTATTACATTCCCTGCAATGTAGTCAATCAATGCATAGGTGACAAAATAGAACAACATACATTGTATGTGTTTCGTGATTTTTACAATTATCGCTTACAATTTATGTCCTAACAGATACATGGAGTTAGATCAAGATAAGCGAATACATTCCGAATTCCAATGGAGAAAAAAAAACTTACAGTTCTGTTTCAAGTTAACGATTGACTTGGATACGAGTGGCCACAATAAGCTATCGTTTCGAAGTTACAAATGGAAATAATTCTGCAGCTGAAACATCAGAGATCATTTAAGGGAAATAGATGTAGAGCGTTTATTAGCTCTTCGGTACACCAGATGGACACATATATAGGTTTTCATGTCTTTAGGTGTTTGCAAACATTCAGATTAGAGCTGAGGCAGCACATTTCTAAAATTTGTCATATTTGCAAACATATTCATTCTATACTTGCAAGTGGTAAACGAGATGTTTGCAAGCAATCAGAGTGTTTGCAAGCATTTCAATCTTAGGTACTAAGCTGTTTTTTAAAAGATCGAAGGCACCGATATTGCACTATCAGGGCAGCTGCAACAGCCATTCTTTTTTTTCAGAATGAACCGATGATTCCGGATATTCAACGGTAACCAGTAGGAGAAATATATGAGCTGTAACGTATGACCCTCGGACGCTTTGCTGTTAATTTGACTTTAAGGGGTTTTATAAACATATTGTAATTTGTGGAAGCGCATATGTTCTGTCCCGATTACTCACTGGCACTCCCAATATCCAAACTTTGAAATTTTCGATTCACATAACTCAGCTTTCTTTATCGCGATACTTCATTGCTATTGAGCATGGGCGAACAATGGACCAGTGATCGTCAGAGGCAGTGGTTAATGGCCAAGCTGCCACTATTCCTCGAAGCGCGTCGAAAGGGTAGAGTGGACCGCTTTTTCATCAACCTGTATTTCGATTGGTTCAAAGAATTTCCGGAGCCTGGAAGCTCTGCGGATAGTGAAAAGGAAAAGGCAATTAAGGTTGTTATGCGAAAGAAGGTAAGTTAATGCTTTATACTATACAGCGGTAGATTATTGACTAGAGATTTAAGCAATTGCGCAACTGGATGAACTGGCATTCGGATCCTGATCGCAAACGGGGCTGTGTCAAAGCAGCTCTCGAGATCTTTGACGTTCCCGGAGGGAAACGCACCGCTGTCCGCAATCCACAACCGATAGAGGTGTATCAGAAGTTATATTCAAAAAAGATCAACGATGCCGTAAAAGCCAAACAAAAAGAGAGAGGTGATAAGTCTAAGGCTCAGTTGATGACGACGCGCTCAGAAGTTGTACGGAAGCTGTTTCGGGAGGAGGGTGATGATGTATCTGCTATAATAGAAGCAGAGATCAAACGACTTGTCGCTACCGACAAGGATGAGGAAGATAAGCATGACATGGATGTCGAGGATGAAGCAGGTAGTACTAAGGCAACTCAAAGTCCCATCGAGTATTTGAAGTAAGCGTTAAATCCTTTTAAGCTCAACAATTACTCAAATTTAATTTTTATTATATTAAAGAGCACTAAAGCAGCTACCAACGTTTGCTAAAACAGTTGGAAATGCGATTCATACAAGGCTCGGATGGACTGGAGCCCTGCTTTTGGCGGGCCCAAACCCCTTAGATAATGGAGAGATCTACATGCGAATGTATGTAACATTCTTATTTTTGAAATTTATAGCGCTAATGCTTATTAATGAACCCCAAGTTTCCAATTCGGAGAAAATACCCCCGATGGCCGTGACTTCATATCTGCCCATTCAGATTTTGACGAATCGGTAAGAATACCGTTTGGGGAGTTTGCGGAGCAGGTGTTTCGTAAGTGTTTTATTGCGATATTTGATATAAGTACTCATATGAATAAACTTCTAGCACCGGATGTTCGTAAACTCCGCTCTCTAACACAACCTCAGGAGGATTGCAACGTGGACCTAGGACTTGAGCGCGTCCAAGTCTCGGGCCGTCAGGCCGAGAACAACTTGCAGTCTTCAGATTCTTCCTTTGCGACAGGCCGCTCTGCCGGTGAGGTCGATGATGGTGGCAGCGCAATTTTTCAGCCTGGGAGCAGTACGATCATGCCCAACATTCAACCCCCCGACATTCAACCTCAGTTGTGGGATTTTAGCGATATATCTATGGATTTTGGAGCGTAAGATGGCGAATGGTCAACTGCCGCCGGCGGGATAGGGCCCGGCCCGGGGGTATCTAGTACTGAAAATGCAAATATCTTCGAAGCAGCTGGGTGGCAGAATTTTCTCAACAATTCAGGCTCCCTCAACCACTTCGGCGCACTAGACAAGTTTACACAGCCATATCCCTCCTTCCGTTCCGACCCTTCTGAGCAATTGGCTCCTGAAATTCTGGCTGCTGTGTCGGGAGACTCAGCATCGGGTGCGTTGTTGCCTGTTGCGGTTGTGTCTCAGCCTGCCGAGCTCCCGGGTTTTGCCTTTGGGGTAACAGGCTCTGTAGCAGACGGAATCTTAGCTACTGCGGGGGTTGGCATCCACGACGACACTATACCTAAAGTTTCGAAAGGGAAGCAACCAAGAAAGGCAAAATTTTCGGAACCATCCAGCAATGTTAATTCAACTTTAACACTTGCCAGTACTCGTGAACGTCGAGCTCCAGTCCCTCGAAAGAATCTATATTTAGCCGAAGGGCCTTCTTCCTCTAAGAAAATAGCTAAGAATTCGAATAAGTGAGTATTTTTTGCATCCATTTTTTTTTCTCGTTGTGTGAGCTTACATTTCATGGGAAGGCGCAAGTAATCTAGTTATATTACAGCGGTAACTATCTATGATTTATTTCTAACGCTTATCTCTCATATTATACTTGTCTATATACCTACTAAGTTATGTGTTGATATGTATATATCTACTAGTGCTCTAGTCTAGATGGGGTGAGTGTTAATGGGCGGTTGGCGCGGTAAGCGATGTAACGGGCGGGGTATTAAAGCCCATTGATAGCAGTATTCAGGGTGCTCCCTCCTGCACCGCACCCCCACCCCCTCCCACCAGCCGATAAAGGCCCATAAAAAATGTCGAAGCTGGCCAAATCAATCTATGTACGTCGGAGTCTCAATCCCCCTCTGTCCGCAGTAAGTGTGGGCCGTTTGGGAGGGGGCGTGAGATGTCGTGGTAGTGGTGTGGGGGTTGATGGAGGGAGAAAGAGGGAGAGAGGAAGATTGACGATTGACCATTGGCGCGACGATCCGGATGTGTAGGCGGCGCTACTACATAGTTGGGAGGTCGAATGGAGAATGCGAATGTGGATGAGATTTGATATCGACGTGAACTGGCCTTGTGAATACAATGAATACGAATGGTGGCGCTGGTGGTGGGGCTGAGGGAGGCGATACGCAGGTGGTGGGGATATGTCCTAGGGCGGTGGTGGTAGTGGTTGAGTGGCGAGTGCCGCCTGCTCCAAGCTGCTATTCGACGAAGGGGGGGAATGCTGTTGTTGTGTTTGCTGCTCCTACTGATACAACGACAGCTCAGGTTGACGCAGCATCTGCATCTTCTTCATAACAGGCAACGGTAGCCTCTCACTCTTTTAACACTTGAAGGTTACGTGTTTGGGTTGCAAGGGGAAATCGGAGAACATCACGATGCGCCCATAGCTGTGGTGGAGGTGTGTCCCAAGGTCGAAGTGGTCGTGGTTGACGACGAGGAAGAAAAGATGAAGCAAAACGTGTGAAAATCAATGTTACCGTTTACGGCCGTTTCCCACCATTTCTTTACCATGCCGGGTGGCTGTTCGGTTTTTGATTAATCTAATCTTTTTTTACAATATTTACCCTATTTATATTTGACATTACAGGGATGGAGGGCGCATCAAGAAAAGGCGCATCAAAAGCACGCGAAACAGCGTACGAGTACCGGAATAAAGTCGGTGTACTATTAGGGCGGTTCGAGAATGGCGCATCAAAAGCACGCCGCACATCATTGAAGACACTTGCAAACATCTCAAAGCCATGTTTGCAAATGCCCCAGAGCCACCCTCATCAGCACTTCACTGGTAGCTTGCAAGCGGTACAATGCTCTTGGTCTCCTTGAGTACTTGCACTTTTTTCTTTCTTCTACGACAAGTTCCGCTTGCAAACTTATGACCGTATCGCCTGGTTATTGGGCATTGTAACATAATGATCGGAGACTAAATAGACAGCGGGTTCAGGTGCAGGTGCGCCAGCAGGGTCATACGTGAGATCAACTCTGCTTGGGCGATTTCCACTTCGTCTTATAAGATGAACTGAGAAATACATTCAATGCCACATTTACAATTATCATTATTTCTGTCATGCCCCAAGCATAAGATCGATAATAACCAGGTGTACTTGCCTAAATTATGTTAAGAAAGAACAACCTCCACAGAAAGTTTATTTCCATCACCACCGACTTCTCTAGCTTCAATACTTCTCCCTTTAGAATCGTTTCGAGTGATCGATGTAACGAGTGAAATTCCCGATCTTATTCCTGACGAGTAATAAGTAGCTAAAAGGGAAATCACATCATCACCATCGTTGGTGTCAGGTATGATGTCCAACCACATGCGGTAGTTGTGAACACCAACAACGAGGAAAAATTGGTCGCCTGTTGGGCTCTTGAAACGTATGCCACCAGAAGTGCCACTACCGTTCATGGTCAGAACGTCTTTCCCGTTTACGTTAGTCCAGCTTCCTCCGTTGGCGTAGTACCATACGCCTTTCTCGAAGATAGTGAAACGATCTTCGCAAGATGGTTCGTAAATGCTCGTGATCTCCACGATATAATGTCCCGCGTGATAGCTGCGATCACTGCTTTGAAATTGAGGAGGAGCTGCGACTGTAATGACTTTATGATTTTAAAGAAAAGTAAACGACGTTATATATTAGAAGATGGATGAGAAATGAAAAAAAATAACTAGTACCTTCATCAGACAAGATCTTCAGTTTGTCTTTCAGGTTGCCAAATGTTGGCCGTTCCTTTGGATCTTGGTCCCAGCAAGTAGTAATAATGGTCCATATATTATCATTTGTGAGTAGTGATGGTCGGTATGGTCGCTCATTTTCCTTAACAAGCCTTATGACCACGTCGTCTTGCACATCAGAAAACGGGATCTGGCCATCTGAATAAAGCTCCCATGCAGTAATTGCAAAGCTATAAACATCTGAGGACTTTTCAACTTGCTGGCCACGAAGTCGCTCTGGTGCCATCCAACGCAATGTCCCAATGCCTTGGGTAGAAATTTTATTGGAAAATTTCAATGAGCTAGACCATCGACTAAGCATGGAGACCACGCCAAAGTCGGCCACCCTCACATTCTTGTTCTCATCAATGAGAATGTTATCCTAAAATATTGAGCCCTTGTTTTTTGCTCAATTTTAATGATGGATTACTTACTGCTTTTAGGTCACAATGGATGACATTTCTTTCCTGAAGATAACTCATGGCTAATGTAATCTGGTATAGCTATATATATGCGATTTAATTTTTAGCTGAGATTTAAATTTGATAGGGAAATCTTACCATAGTTATTCGATCTGTATTTGGGTATTTCCGAATAAATTGGCGAGCATTACCATGTTGGCAGAGGCTGCTAACGATGAAAGGCTTTGCTGAAAGTTAGAAATTCTGACTTTATACAATTTCTAGAAAAACGAAAGTACCTTGGAGGATGTAAGACATGCACCATAAAATTGAAGAATATGAGGATGCCGCAAAGACGCCCTTCGGAATCGATTAATATCATGACAATGAGGAAAAAAATGTGTTTATGATTACCATGCCTGCACTTCGTTTAGAAAATTCTGTGTACCATTGTGTATGATTATTTAAGATTTAAACATACGAAATTGACACTCGCCTTTATATCAGTGTCATCCGTTATGTGCGAAAAATCAGTGTTCATAATTTTTACAGCAACAGTCTTAGAAGTAATTCAGCCACGTGTTATGTTTAGATAAGGACTCTACATACCAAACCATTCCACACGCCTCGATAAACACTCCCAAATCCTCCGCGTCCGAGCAAAGATTTCGGATCGGTATCATAACTAACGTCAAGTACATTTATATGCCAAGAAGGTAATTCATTCCACTCGCCGCGCTTCGATAAACGGCGTAAACGGCGGGCAGCCGCTTGTATAAATTGTCGCTCGGGTTCGGAGGTACCTTGGGGAAGGCTACCAGCAAGCTGTATAGAAAATTAAATTCAGTCCCCATAGTTAAATGCATAGGTAGAATAATACCTTTGTGAATGCATTCGCGAGATCTTGAATTCGGTATTTTCCATCTGCTCGATCATGTCCTTCTGCCTTCAAGGCAGCCAACATAGCGCTTTCACTTCTAGCCGTTTGCCGGAGTTTCTCAGCAAAAGAGTTTTGATCAAGCTGTCGCGCTGTAATGACATCGGCTTCGAAGCAACTGATGTCGATAGTTTTTTCCATCTTATAAAATAAGGAGAGGTTCTCAGTTATGCCGAGTTAAGGAGAAGAACCTGTCCATAGCAAACGTACGTTCAGACTGCGCAAAGCATTAGTGACGGCTTCCTCAGAGGACTTGATATCAGATATAATTTGCTCTGGATAGTATAAACGCCTGGCGAGATCATCGTTAGATAAGCTGGTGACTAGATTGTCGACTTTTTCGCATGCACTAGTGGACTTCCTGTTAGCTCTCGCTGATCACGACTACGAAACTTGTGTACCTTTCAAGTATTTCAGCCTCGTTATCTTCCAGTGGTGTTGCAGGTCTCCGCTTTTCTAAAGCTATAAGCATTTCCTCCATCTTCTTTACCAGTAGCTCGCAGATCGCCTTATTCTGATCCAAGTTTGACAATAGAGCCATCGCATGGTTAAGTGATGACAAGTCAAGGAAAGGGATGTTAATGTTAATTTCTTGATGGTGGAGGTCACCGTAGATTTCCTTTAAATTGGCGCGATCAATCACAACATTGTGAGCTCCTTCGAGGATAGGCATCCTTGAAAGATGTGAGGAGTCAAAGGGTGGTTGTACTAGTAGATCGATTGTTGATGCCCCATGATAGTTCAGCGCTAGCGCCCAAGCGCTCAGTACCGGCTATACTCCGAAAATCATGTGACACACTGACAGTTCCAAGTCTCCCAGCAACCTTGCTCTCGACTAGTGTTGCCGCGGTCCGGTTCCGTCCGGTTTTTGAGGCCATTTCTCTGAACGCTGAACGGGACCATGGGTTCAGTTCAGCCAAATTGTTGAACCACGGACCGGACGCCACGCGAACGCGTTCAGCGCGTTCGGTTCAGGTTCATGGGGACTATGGACAAGAACTGAACGCAAAAAAAGGTTATTTATTCAAAATAATAATATGGCGCTATAGTAGTTATGGTTGCGATGTGCTAGTAATGTGGCCATTCCGGTATCGTCCTCCTACTGGTGTGCGTTCAACGTAAAAAGAAGTGATCACCCCCAAAAAGAAGATATAACTTGCTATTCCCAAAAAGATGAAACACATCTGGCTTTTTATGCACAGATTCTCATTCAGGTCATCAATGAGGAACACTAAATTTAACTTACGAGCAATTTACCTGCCTAATGTTTGCTTATTGTCGTCTTGATTTGGAATGAAAGCTACCTATAGAAGAAAGTGACAAAACAATCCCTGAAAACTGGCAGTTCCTGAAATGCGTGTTCTTGGGGTTTGGGGTTTGGGGTTTGATAATCGACTGGTCGAGGTGGTGATGCACACTGGAGATGTGGGGAACGAGAAAGGCCAACTAGGGTAAGGAATATTACCCGCCTAGTTTCGTTCCTTTATAGAACTCTTCAGGGCCTTTGTATAGCTTTGTACAGCTTTTGCCAGTCTCTGCACGCAAACAAGTTGACGTGGGGTTTGGGGTTTTGGGGTTTTGGGGTTTGGGGTTTGGGGTTTGGGGTTTGGGGTTTGGGGAGGAGCGAGGACGAAGTCCGAGTATATCTGTTAAACTGAGGGGAAAGGGATGTCAA
>JASFDC010000069.1:0-19919 GCA_036937075.1 Mycocalia duriaeana | reverse complement strand
TTATCATATCTGGTGAGCTTTGTCCACCACGGTTGTATATATGCACGGAGGGCTAATGCAATGAAGTCGTAAAACTCTGCGGTAAGTTCTTCGGGAACGTCTTGGGCCGCAAAGAGAGTAGGAAGGTCTTCGGATGGATGAGAATGAAAGAGAAGACGCTTTGCTAGGGACTGCTGAACGGGTTTTACGCGTGAGGAGACGACGGAGGGAGGTGGACGATGGGAGACCATTGAAGAGGCAGGCCAGTCACGGTGAGCTAACATAGAGTATATTAATTAATTACGTAACTAACGCGTCCTACTTGCTTTATACTCCCATCTCCCAATGACAGCCATCCAGCTCTGGAGCACCGTCTACTCTGTGTACTAACCTATTACCTTAACCAATCCACTCATTTGAACACCACCGCTCATTTTCCTGCAATGTATACGCTTAGCATTCATAATTTCATCAGAGCTTCCGACGACGCCGACGCTGGCACTCCCACAAATGGCCTATCTCGCCAGAACATCATTATTATCGCTACTTGTGCCTCCCTTGGCGGCCTCGCTGTGATTTATTTATTCTACCGCACTGTGCGCTTCCTCTCCAGGTCGTCTAGCTCTGCACCACTCCCCCCTGTGCAGCCACTCGCCCATCATCGCGAGCAACAGCTCGCCAAATTCGACAGTGTCTGGCGTAACGACTCATACCTGTTGGCCTCCCTTGGTGAAACATCATCCAGCAATCTGTCGCTTCTCAGATCAGAGAAAACACCGTCCTCTGTTCACACACCTACCTCCGCTAACACTCCCACATTACCTTCTGCCCCTCCTTCCGATGGTGCACATAGTACCGACGTCTCTTTCCCTGCTTTCCAGCCTCCGACCTCTCCCTTACCCATGGATCCACTGATATCAGGTGCTCGCGGACGAGCCTCCCTGAATCGCATTTCGTCCGCGCCGCGCCCACGGCCCTCGTCGCTGGCTTCCAGCTTCGTCAGCCGTCATACACTGCGTGGCATGCCGCACGACCCACATAGCAATGTGCACATTGTTCTACCTACCCCACTGTCGCCAGGAGTAACCGCGTACGCCAGTGGTAGTGATCCCACACTAACACCAAATAGCGATTCTGGTACAGAAAGGCATCACCGCTTGAGCCTGGCGGATAGGTGGACGTCCTATAGTATCAATGGTTGGTGTATACGTTCTTACCTTACTCAAGCATTGTTCATATCTCCGTATTTTCAGCTGATTCATCCGCGAACTCGCCATCCGGCAAAAAGTCTGCGCTTAAACGTGCACCTTCCACGCCGTCTTCTCTTAGCGCTGCGTCTAGTCTGCGGGTTGTCAGTGAATAGACTGTGCTCTATAGATTATTATATATTGCATATTCTGTTGTCGATTTGTGAAGCTACTTGTAGTCGTGATGTGATGACGTCAGCCTTATCGCGAAATCTCAGATAAGTCCTAAGTGCATAAATAACATCTTGTCTATGAAGTCAACTTATACGTATCAGCCTTAGGTGCATTCATTCTCTTCCGTACTTATTCTGGCCTCTGCTTAGACTCTTCTTATCTTCTAGGAAATCGGCATTACAACTTACAGCGCGAAATTGAAGTAAATCGTTAGGAATCTTATTCGTTAGTGCTCACTATCGCCCTCCACATAAACTGTCAATCTAATCCCTTCCAGAACAGTTAGCTGTCTGGTACTCTTACCTTCGACTCACCCAGCATGTCAAATGCACACCATCCCCCCAGCGCTCCCATCCTTATCTCCTTCCCTGAAACAGACCAACTCATCCAGTCTCTCGCCTCATTTATTATGAAAGCCCAAAAGGATTCGACAGAAAAGAAAGGCCGCTTTACAGTGGCGCTTTCTGGAGGCTCTTTGCCGAAGATGCTGAGAGGACTCATTGACCACCCGGGCGTTAAATGGGACAAGTGGTAACTAGCCATTATTTTAACCACTTCTCGTTCTAATGATGGATGTATTTAGGCACGTCTACTACGTGGATGAGCGCGTCGTTCCCCTCGATCATCCAGACTCAAATCACAGGGCTTGTACCGAACATCTCTTCTCCAAGGTTCCCATCCCCTCGGAACAAATTCATACCCTTGATCCTTCCCTCCTTAACGACCTCGAAGAACTAGCTGATTCCTACGAGAAGGAGCTTATTCGCGAGTTCGCCCAGAAGGATTCCGCCCGATTTCCTGTCTTCGATCTCATACTACTTGGGATGGGACCCGATGGCCACACGGCGTCTCTTTTCCCAGGGCATGAGCTGCTCTCGGAGGATGATCGTTGGGTTGCCTACGTTGAAGATTCACCGAAACCGCCGCCGAAGCGCATAACGTTTACATATCCCGTTATTAACCACGCTGCACGAGTTGCCTTCGTCGCGGTAGGAAAGGAGAAGACAGACACATTAAAGATGATTTTAGACACTCCGGAGTTGGGCTTGCCATCCGCCAGAGTTAAACCGGCCTTCCCAGGGCAGTTATACTGGTTCGTGGACGATGCAGCTGCAGAAAAAGTAGAGTATCCACGAACCCCCTTTAAGCTGTGATGATAAGCGAGGTGCAAGCTACTGAAGAAGTTAACCCATATGTACAATTTTTGTCGCAGACTACGTATCCCTGTTTCAACGCTTTGCCATTCAAATCGACGTCTAATACGTACTTCAATACGGAGTCTTAGACCGTGTATGTTTTCTGAATGGCGAATGAGTACGCGCTTGGCTTGATTCGTAGCTCATTTACCTAACTTCGCAAATGGGATAATCAAAGCCAATCGTGCAACTTAACTTTCCGTTGACTGATGAATCGGCCAATCTGAGCCAAGTTTCCTTCATCCACTTCTTGTAAGCCCATGATTGACTATATTTTACTCATATCCCGGCAAGGTTTGTCCCATTATTTCTCAACCTGCTTCTGCCAATACCTTGAACATTTTCAGGCAAACTCAGGCTATCGAAATGGTTCATTACAGCAACGTCAGCCGCAAAGGCACAGATTGTACGCGACTTGACTCAACAAGTCATTTCACGCCGACCCAAGATGTGTAATATCATCGAATATAAAGGCGCAGTTCATTTATGATCTAACGAGAATGCCCGACTAACATGTAAATGTCTCCCCTCAGGGAAAAAGGTATAACTCTATGTCATCCAAAGTTATTATATCCGAATTATTCATTGCTTCAACATTGCTTGGTCCATAAATTAGGTCATATATCGAAGATACGCGTCGTTGTTCTTCATTTGTGAGACTGGGGAACAAGACAACGAGCTACTGACTCTGGAGATTATACATCGATATGTGGAAGTCCTAGACAGCCATTTCGGAAATGTGTGTATTTCCTTGACCGTGATCATTGAGGCATGCTCTCCTGATTGTATTGGTTTGGACATTTGAAGGTATGCGAAATGGATCTGTAAGATGGTCATATTGTATGTTTATCACCACGAGCTGACCAGGGCGCCAGCATTTTCAATTTCCAGACAGCGTATTCGGTGAATACTCATTCGTATAAGGTTCTTAAAAAAGTCCTTTTGAGATACTCAGTCGACTTTTTCTAAACAGATATTGGATGAGCTCATCATTGCTGGGGAATTACAGGATCCGTCAAAACTTAAAATTTCTCAAATAGTATTGCCTGTTTTCTGCCAATATATTACGAAGTATACTGAGATAGACTTGTCAGATCAAAGCCTCATATCTGTACGAGGAGAATGAAGAACTCAATAGCTTAGTCAAGGAAGCTTTTGGCATGTAACCAGTATTACTGCAGTCATGTACGATATAATACCACATTCAAGCGGTTAATGAAAAAAAATCAATTGCTGGGGGGGAAATCCGTGCAGTCGAGATGGGCAGGGCACCACATATTTGAAATGCTGACCACGAGGCCAACCTGTGGAACACATTACTGGACTCAACCGAGGCGGAACGGCGTAGCTTATCCATTTTCATGGATGAGACCGACCGTGGCAAGGCACTGCTGAAATATATCGACACGACGGGACGATTCCATGTTTCAATGGGGATGTACTTGTGGTTTCAAGGAATAGTTGCACTCAAATATTGTCCCACCACCAACCTACCTCATCTCCGATTCGGGAACTTCAAGATTTTTTACATGATGAAGGATATATAGTGAATGCCGCTCACGATTCCCCGTAGCAGGTGGACAGGGTATCCAACGGCGCAGGAAATGCTGGGTCTGAGTGGAGGGACGTGAGGACCGGCCCTTTCGGACGCGCGGACTAGTCACCATCACTGCTCGGAGGGAAGAGAGGCGGGGGACCGCAATATTATATCTGATGTAATTAAGACCACAGCCAAGGACGGAGCATTTCTCCTAGAGGAAATAAAACGGGTCCTCCCAAAAACAAATTTGCAAGAAATAATATACAATAAATGCCAATAGTACATGCTTGATAGGTGCTTGAATATTTATTTGGGTAAGAAGAAGTCATCTCTGAAATCGAACTCCAACGGTGAGACGCATTCAAACTGCCACATCTATGAGATAAAATGGCACAGTAATATAATTATCAAGGCTCACCCCTTTAGTATCAGCACCGATTGAGAAATCATGCCGACCTTTGAAGATTACAAACCGACGATAGTGCACTATGATCTCTGGCTGCGTCTGCATGGAGATCATATCAGCAAGAATATCTTTTTCTATCATTGAATGCCATTGATATTCTGGGAGATTCGAGAATTTAGCCCTGATTGCGTCCATACCACGAGTCAAAGATGCTTGAGAGGACGGTGGAATGCACGCCACGTAACTCTTCATCCAATCTTTTGCTGCACTTGGAGAGAGGTTTCGAGGTGCATCAATCAAGGCAACGTCCCCCCTTTCTATGGCCAACAGTAAGAAGTTAAAAGGGTAACTTCCGCTGTGAAGGATTAGACGTAAAACAGAGAAAAACATGTTGCTGCTCACCTTCCAAGGGCAGTTAACGGATCTCCATTGCAGGCTATGGAAGAAATCACTCCTACAACCGTAGGTAATATATAAGCTGTCCACAGCGGGTGCTGATTTATCTTTTTAATTTGCTTCATAATTTCAAACGGGTTTTCAAGAAAGGCGTTCGCTGTAAACGTAACAACCCCGCCTGCTGAATGGTTAGCGAATCGACGGCACAACTTAATGATAAATCGCACCACACGGATATATTTCTCTAATTCCCCAAAACCTCGGTGGAACTTTCTCGTGAGTTCCGTAAGTATAGAACTGTATTGTGGCATTTCGCCGCCGCTCCATCAAACCCCACAACTTCGGCAAGGTATGCAGAGCACCATTATGCACAAAAATGACGCGGACTTCAGCATGATGTCCTACATTTCTTCCTTTGCATTGGTGCATGATTGAAAAAAGCATAATCGTTTCCACTCCTGGTTTTGCTTTCGTACCATCACCGCCATCCCACCAGATGCAGAAGGGACGTTCCTTTCCATCGCCCAAGTATTGACGTAAATCTTCAGGAAACTGAAGAATTCGTAACGCATGATGATATGTGGGTTTGATGCGAATGGATTGACGCCATTGATCTTCACTGCGAGTAGGATTCCGATAAGAATTATACTCGAGGTTTGAATATGCGTCGTGAGACGTGCGAGTTAACAAAGACAACGGTAAATTCCAACAAAGCAGAGTTGCAACCATCTCACGTTTATTTTGTACCTCCACGGGGACTTTTAGGAAGCGAGATAAATTCGTAACGCCAGAAAAAAGCAAGATGTACCCGGATATCTTGTTATCGCGCTCGATGGGAATGAATGCAATCTATCCCACCCAAAGCGTGAGCATAAGCAGCAGTATACTGCAATAGAATTAAGTACCTTTTGGTTTATAATCAAGTAAGTTAACAGAGTCTCGAATGAATCATTCAGATGCCTATCCACTGGAGCAATGCGGGCAAACTGTCCCGGAAGCTTGCAAGCAGAAAGAAATGGAGATAAATCAGCGGTGCAGTGAAAACTGCGAAGTTCAATCTGTTTATAACTTTCCAGCGCGGTGGAAAAACGTATGCCTGACTCCTTTGGCTCGTTGACATCTTCGACCATAACTTCGCAAACATTTTCTGGGTCCTTTTCATCTGAGCGTATGAAAAGAGGACCAGACCAGCTCACTTTTTTGGACAATCTTTTTGGAAAGAACTTTTCGTCAATAGCAGCCTACACAATCGTCAGCCATAGAACTCACGTCGTCTGAACCGCAGATGGACGGCGCAATGGAAGGCGTGGATCAGTTGTTCTTGCTACTTTAGGCCTGCTGGTGTGTTAAGATCATGTAGATCATCAAACCATATTGTGAATACGAACATCATCGGAGGTGCAACACTAATTGAATATAGTTAAACCCGCCAGCTTAGCTATCAGACAAGATAACATACCTATTAATGAGGTCATCGTGATCCTCCAATGACAGTACATCAGGCGAAGACTGTGGTAAATTCGAATGAGGGCTATGATAGACAGTAACCAACAGTTGAAGGAAAGGCAGGAGCAAGTAAGTGCATTGTACATACATCGTCGCGATTTGAGCAAAGGAGCCATTCTTCAAAGACTGCAATGCTTCAGTGCTTTTCTGTGCCTCGGAATTCAAGCTTTCTTGTAATTTTATATTTGAAGGCAAAACCCTCGATGAAGTGCCAATAGAGAAACTTGAAGACGCGCCACTGGTTACTTCGGATGGTATGATTTGGGTTGGAAGATCTTTTGCAGAAGAACTGTCACTGATATTATGGGTCGCCATAGTCCCATGTGTCTTTTTAAAGCTTAAAATTGGTATAGCATTTGACGGCGTTCTAACAGTTAGAGGACCTTCTTTTGGTCGGCTGCCAGAGACCTTTTTCGCACTCGGCAAAACCGGTTCCAGAGCACCTTGAGCTAGTCGTTGCTTCGTTGAAATCCCAGTACTTGTGCTCGCAGCTGCAGGCATGTCTAATACTTTTGTGTGTGGATTCACCAGTCGCCGGGGTATCCTAGGGAAAAATGCCGGAACCTTTTTGGGTAAAGTAGGAATTAAGGGAGCGGGTAGTGGTGCTTGAGATAGCGACTTAGAGTCAAGAGGCAACTGAGGAGAAGATGGCTCATCAGGTCGCGGCTTGGAACTGAGAGGCACATCTGGAGAAGATGGCGCTGAAAATAAAGATGAAGGAGAAGATGGAGAAGGGGTATCGGGACGCTCCACATTCGACTGGTTGCCCTAAGATAAATTGTCAACGTGGAAACATCATAGCCTGTAACCAGAAAACGCAATACCCAATCGAGGGAGACATTCAGCTTCTGAGATTTGGCTGGTGGCCGTGATAATATAGCATCCTAAATTTGAAACTCGCTTAAAAATAGATAAATTTGAATGAAGATTGAAAAACAAACATCATCATCATCATCTGAAATTATCTTTGAAGGTCGTTTTCGTTTCTTTCCGAGCATGCTTGTCAAGGGATAGCCATCTTCCGAGCCAGAACTCACTTTGGTGGTATGCTAGATTATGGTGGGTTGTCAATTAATAAGAGTGGGTACTTAAAATCTTACACGTGAGAGTGATCCTTGAAGGATAGAAGATGACTCTCTTGACGCAGAAGCTGTCGAAACCTCAACGAATGGACAACCATTATAAACTCTCGACACCTATCCTCAAATAGAACATAGAACTTACCTGGTCGTATTGTTGCTTTTTCTTCTTTTTCTTAGCAGATTTCACCTGATCCATTTTCTGTTTTCCTGGTGCAATATACATAATTAGCATCAGATATTTAAATGCACTAAATAAACTCAACGAATCCAAGCATCAGTAGCGACAAGTTCATGTCCAACGGGATAATCTTCATCATCAATGCCGATATGCGCCCAAAAATTGCTCAGAAGAAGCTGACATCCCATCATATTTTCCTCCGGCTCCCAGCTGTGCAAGATAAAGAGGTAAACCATCAAACACTGAAAGCCGAACAGTACCTACGTATTCTCGTCAGAGCCATAGCCTTCCCACTGGACAATGGCCAACATTTAAGCACAGAATTTTCATCTTTCTTACTTCAAGAAATTACCTTCACGTAATATTCCTGTAGGCACAAGACGAGAATCAGTTTACCGCATCGTGCACGCATTATAATATACGAGCTCACGCACCCATTTGGGTCCTTTCCCATGAATCTTTTTCTGTTTCTTCTTCTTTACAGCTGATTTCTGAGAGTTGCGAGAGTCACTGTCTTCGTCGGAGCTGGATACCACCACGCGGGCTTTGGTAACGACCTCTGCTCGGCCTTTGAGCGATCGCCCTTGGCAGCACTGAAGCGGAGACATACCGACAGCATACATAGGCTCTTTGGGTTTCTTCGCGGTTTTCTTCGGCATATTTAGAAATGATTACAGTGTAGGAATTGAACGCGACGTATGTGGAGGAGGTCTGTAAAGAAGGGGTCCAAAGCGTCGAAGAGCCTAAGCCGTGGCAGCACAAACTTGAATTTTAAACTTTGTCACGAGCACTTTACAAAGGCGCTCCTAAGAGGCCTGCCACACTGCTGGCCAGCCAATAACGACTGTTATTGTTGGAATGGTAAGATGCCGCAATGTACGAGTACTTCTGGAGTACTTTACAATGATTGACGTAGGTTGAAGCGAACACACCCACGTGCCTTCTAAGGTGATGATACTCAAGTATATCGTCGGGGACGAACAGTACTCGGTCGAAACGAATAATATTCTACTTACTGGTATAATGTCAGTGTAAGCAATCGCTTTCGCTAGAGGAGCACACGTGGACATTTCCGAGATATCATGATAATATTACTTATGTATAGCAGGTAATGCAGCGATGAAAATACATATAAAAGATGGAAAAGAACGGAATCAAAGAAAAACAAAGTGCCGAATTGCAGCAACTAGCAGTTGCACCCGTATCTCTGGGAGCTTTCTGAGTCAAGCTGAATTGGATCCGGATAGTCGACGTATCTGAGCGCATGTCAATATAGGAAAGACAGATGGCAATGAAGGGCACTAACAATTGCTCCTCGGCCTCTTGTTGCAGAGCGTTCCTAGCGACAGTTTGGAAAGCCTGCTCGACATTTATGGCCTCCTTTGCGGAAGTTTCGAAATATGGGATATTGCCTTTGGATTGACACCATGCCATTGCACGCTTCTGTGTAACCTGCAATGTATGATAATGTGAGTGGCACAATTACTTTGCAAAACGGTTTCCTACTTGTCGCTTTCCCTCTTCCACATCGATCTTGTTGCCAAGGACAACAAATGGGAAATTCTCTGGATCGTGCGGGCTTGCCTGGATGAGGAACTCGTCCCGCCAGCTATCTAGTGTCTCGAATGACTTGGCACTGTTGACGTCGTACACCAGAACACAGCAGTCTGCTCCCCGATAAAATGCCACACCGAGCGACTGGAAACGCTCCTGGCCAGCGGTATCCCAAAGCTTTACAGCGAGTGAGACGACAACATAATTTCTATTAGCTCGTACGAACCTGCATTGTCACTAGTCGGTCGTCCACCATTACTTCCTTCGTGAGGCTGAAGACATGAAGAAGAAGTAAGTAAGTGGAGGCGCGGAAAGCGCAGCGGGGAAACGTACAAATCCGCACCAATAGTCGCCTTATATTGGTTACTAAACCGCTTGTTGACATACTGGTTCATCAATGAGGTCTTCCCAACTCTGAAGAGAGTATAAGCTGCGACGCCTAATCGATGAGAGAAAAAGACAACGAACCCACTGTCGCCTAGGATGATAACCTAGCGACTGGCGACGTCAGATAGTGGAGTTGCAGAAGCAAAAGAAGACACATGCCTTGAGCAAGACACGACCCATCGTAGTAATATAGAACGAAAGGAGGTGGAATGAGAGGAAGAATGAGAATCTGTCGACTATGACCAGGTGCGTATGGCTGGTCCTAAGTCAAGCCGCGGGTGCTGCGTCAACAGCTCTCTGGATTGGGCATTTCAAACTCCGACAACTTGTGCTTCGCGTTCCCGACGGTACTCGCGCCCTATTTACCCCCTCTCCGTCGACCAAATGGCTGAGCCTTCGTGGCAGGAGCTTCTGCGGCTGCGGCTTGCTGAGAGAAATACCAAGGAGTCGTCTTTCGCCCCCATCATCGAACAGTGTGAGGTTCACTCCCCCTAGCACCCTACTTGCGGCTCACGGTTCTATTTTATAAGATCGCAGACTCGCTCAGCAAACGAAACTTCTCAAGGAACGCAATGCAACTTTGCTGAGGGCTGTAGGCACTGTCAAGGCAAACCCCAATAGCTCAACGGTTTTTGTTCCAGGCACTGGTGAAGAGTGAGTACCTTGCATTAACTCGCGGTTCTCAGAGTAATCGATATCGACAGTAACCCTGTTCGAGCGGCTTATCTCGCATCTTTGGAGTCACAAATATCATCGTTAAGAGATGAATTAGCTACGGTATACAAAACGCAAGGCCAAAATGCACAGCGGCTTCTATCAATGAACGAGACGTTGCGCGAAAAGGAGGAATCATCACGGATTGATGCTGAAGCACTGAGAAATGCGAAGGAAGAGCTTGCAACGTTAAAGCGTAAAGTTGCTCAGCATTCAGAATTGATGGCAGAGAAAGATCGAGCGCTGGAGGCAAGATACCACTTCATCTCACCTTCGCGATGGTTAATAACATACATGTGTCCAGGTCCTCCATGATGAAATCAGTACACTGCAGTTGGAGCTTGGCCAAATAGAAGAACGCAACCAAACGCTCACCAAGGACAACGCCAAGCTTCTCCAGCGCTGGCTTGACGCGAAACAAGCTGAAGCCAACAAAATGAATGAAGCTAATGAATTCTACGAGAACATGCGTTCTCGGCATCAGACAGTGTTGAATTGGCGAGATGCATCCGTCGACGAGAATGGTGTCCCGAACGGAGCCGAGTCAACCTCTCAAATATCGGGAAACGGAGTTCCAGACGGAGTGATTCACTCGAGCTTGTCGAAGGATGGGACACTATCTCCCGCGTTGAAACCGCTGGATATGACACCGAATGGTTAGTTATAGATGATGACTAGTAGTGTCATTGGGACTTCCGCTTGTAACATAGATATACCCCTTTCAATTTATATCCAACCTTAATACTTTTGTTCTATACAAGAAACGTCTCGTCTGATCATTCAGGAATTCGCAAAGTAGCACATAGTAATTGGATTCTGATATATCAGAAAAATAAGAGTAGGAGAAAGTCGAGAAAAATCGGGATAATGGAGCTACAACCTGGGATACATTGGAAGTGAGCTATATGGGGAACGAGGAGGGGGAAAATCA
This sequence comes from Mycocalia duriaeana, assembly GCA_036937075.1. NCBI lineage: Eukaryota > Fungi > Basidiomycota > Agaricomycetes > Agaricales > Nidulariaceae > Mycocalia > Mycocalia duriaeana. Next base: position 8,629 of record JASFDC010000069.1, on the reverse strand, counting down.
TGGAAAGATATAAAAAAAAGTGTAGGACACCATCAGGAAAGAGAAAGGTGATTGAATAATATGGCGGAAAGAGATTACAAGCAAAGGAACATAAGGCTGTTTCAATTTGCAAACGAGTGACTGATGGATACAACGAGACAATGACAATACTGACAAGAAACGTCTTGCAACCACGACAGAGTCCAACTGCAGCAAATCACTGAGGCCCTTGCATTTGAGCATCGGTGCCTCCCTGTTGACCGGCTGCTTGCTGTCCGTAGTAACCTTGAGATAAGAAAATCAGCATGATTTATATGTTAATTATCGACGAGGACCTACCACCCCAGTAATTGGAATAATATGAACTGGGATCGGCACCTGCCCACTGGGCCTGCCCTGCTTGTCCAGCAGCAGCAGCAGCTGCAGCTGCTGCATTGGCATCAGCACCGGACTGCTGTGCGCCTCCGGCAATACCTAATCCCGCAGCACCAGCGTTAGCGGGCTGCGGCATGCCAGGAGATCCAGGTCCGGCAGCACCAGCGGTCCCGGTCGCCTGAGCAGGGAAGCCAGCATATCCCGCAAAGCCGTACTGTCCATACGTATTCGGTTGAGGCATTCCGTACATGGGCTAAATGACGAGTCATTGTCAAGTGTAAAAGAGAAATGCCCCGCAGACGGAACTCACCATATTGCCGTAGGGGGTTGTAGATGCAGTCGGACTAACGGGTCCGCCAGGTTGAGCAACGCCCCCGTCAGCTCTGTCTTTACCCCAGCTGCACTTGATAGGTCGGCCATGAACCATCTGCCCTTGCAGCTGAACAATGGCCATGGCAGCATGCTCATGGGTATCAAGCTTCACAAAAGCGAAACCGCGGTCGGCTTGCATACGGATTTCGGACAGATAGCCGATGGACTGGAACAAGGGGATGAGGTCTGCCTGAGTGCAGTAGGGAACTAGATTTCCAACATAGACAGTTGAATTGTACGCAGGCGTCTGTTGCACGACAGACTCGTACGAGAGAGGACCGCCTTGAAAGTTGATGGGTGCAGGAGCACTGCCGGCTCCCCCAGGGCGAGGTGAAGCAGCGGGCGCAGCTGCAGGTGCCCCTTGAGTTTTTTGGTTGGCCCAGTTGACCCTAATGGCTCGAGATCCTAGCCATTCGCCATTCATGGTTGCGATTGCTTGCTCAGCATCAGTCTTGTCCCGGAATGCAAGGAAACCATAACCACGAGATTTTCCGGAATTCATATCCCACATAACACGGGCGTCAGACATGGTACCGAATGCACTGAACGCCTTGGCAAGGACTTCGTCGTTGACTTCGGGACTAAGGTCGCCTACGAAGACGTGATAGTGACCAGTGGTGTCTTCCTTGTTTTGTTGCCCTTGATAGGCCCAATTGACTCTAATTTCGGTGTCAAAGATTTTTCTGCCATTGAGCGTTTGGAGAGCTGTTTCGGCAGCGCGCATATCGATGTACTCGACGAAACCGTAGTTTAGTCCTCCATGCTGATAATTGCGGTCGGGGATGATTTTGACGTGTTGCACTGGCCCAGCGACAGCAAAAATCTCAGTAAGCATGTACTCGGTGACGCGGGGACTCAGATTCCCGACATAAAGATGGGCACGCCTCTATTTGGGTGACGAGGAGCGGGACGGGCGAAGAAAAAAGATGATAGCGAAGATCAGAAACGAAAAAGAAGACGCTACGAGAATGAATACGCACCGGTGCCTCGGCGGGACCTCCCATACCCATTGGATTCATGGTTCAGAAATATGAAGGAAACGAGATCTGAAAATAAACGATGAGCAGGGAACAAGCGGGGAGAGCAGTGCGTACGAAAGACAGGGGCAGCAGACAGTATAGATATACAGGTCCGATAGAGAGGAGAGGAAAGAGATGAGAGAGGAAAGAGAAAAGAAAAGCCGAGAGACTGGGAGACGCAAATTACTAGAGCACTAGATGAGGGTCAGGAGCAAACTACGACCATGCGTGGGAACTAGTTTTATTCATCCGCACGTAACTTCAAATAATCAAATAATAAACATTACTACTACTTGCTACCAGATACATTCAACAGCACATTACCCCCGCTGCTGGGAACATATGTAACATTCGGGTTGTTCGCCAGCGACTGCACAATGGCCTTGCTCGCCTCAATCTTCCTCAGCGCAACGAATGCTTCTCCCGCCTGCTCCAGAGCTTTTGAGATCGTAGCTGCAGCCGTCGCTTCACCTTCAGCCCTGATAACAGCTGCTTGACGTTCTTGCTCGGCCTGTTTACCCCACGGTCAGTTATATCATATATCGCGTCAAACACACCTCCATACCTTCTCTACGATGAATTTTGCACGTTCCGCATCTGTATCATCGTCAGATAATGCTTTAGTTCAGTAAATCGCAATGCTTGCCTTGCTGTGCAATCTGCTTCGCCTCCACAGCTTGAGTGAATTCCTACGCAAAGCCATGGTCACAAGTCGTTGCGAGGTACACTGTCACAATAAGCTAACCTTTCCGAAAGTCAGATGGGTAATTGACACATCCTCCAGTTTGATGTTGAACTCCCCAGCGCGTTGCAGCAAGTCAGCTCTAATCCGAGACGACACCTAAGCGCACTGAGTACAGCACTACCAACGAATTTACCAAAAGTATCAACACTCACCACCTCCCGCTGCGTAATCAGCTCCGCGGCATCGAATTGGGCGACGATGCTTTTCAATACTTCATTTCCAATCGACGGCAAGACTCTTTCGTCATAATCCATTCCAAGCCCTTGGTAAATTTTTGATAGATGCTCGACATCTGGCCGCGACAGCACCCTCAGCGTTATAGAAACCATTTGCAAATCCTTTGATCCAGTTGTCGTCGTGATGTTCTAAAAACTGGGCCATAAGCTTGCGTTACAACAGCGACCGGTCAGTGGCGCACCCTCGGTTTAATTCGGCAGTCATACAGAATAGCGCGTTGCAGCCATGGCACAAGGAAGTGAGTGCCCTCTCCCGTTGCCTGTGTTTTGTTAGAGGATACACGGCTACAAGAAGAAGTGCTTCTACCTTGTCCTGTACACCAGAAAACCTATCAAACATCACGGCGCGGTACCCTCCAGGAACGTCATAAAGACTAGCTTGCACGATGGAGGCACCCACGCCTAGTGCAACTAAGGTACTGTAAGCATTTTTCAAGGAGAAATAATTCTCAAAAGCATACCTAGCAAGCGAGTAGCATTTTGCGAAACCGCCATGGAAGTTTCTGAACAGGAAGCGACGTTAACGTTCAAACGGCCTTTAGCAGTCGAACGAAGCAGACGCCATTACGGAGGCCAAACGGCAGCACAAATAAGCACCAACATGCCGGCTTACGTTAACACGTCAGGCCTGGTGCTTGTTCAGGATGCCAAGGTTCAACTGAAGGCTTAGAAGCTTAAAGTATTATGTACCAGTACAGTAATGTTATTCCTGTAGCATAACAGGAGTCACGATGATATTGTCGCCTCGCCGTTCCCCTTCCATCCTTGCAGAGCGACTGCCAAATTGCATGGCACGCTTCTTCCTGCTGCTTGCTTCAACTAGTCCCACCTTCCTCGCAAGGAATCGCAGTAGCATCTTATCTCCAACACCAACTTCTGCCCTGAGATCCATCTTGTAGTGTACCCGGAGTGCCGCCAGAAATCTAACAACGGATAGGGATAGGAACGGGTGTCGGATTTCTTTGCCATGGCAAGAAATAACGCGGTCGTCTCTACCTAGATTTCGTGTTGGAATCCGATCAAGTTCCAATTGCAGCTATCAAATAGATCTTAGATTATGTAGGCAGTACTGGAAAGAAAATGCCTACCTCCTTTGTGACAGCCTCCCAGCCGCCAGTGTTGAACACAGACCGATGGCGACCGTATCCGCCGAGTAATTCGTCCGCGCCAAAACCGTTGAGGAGAACTCTGGCAATGCTTGTGTACGGTCTGAGTTCGGAAGTTGGTGTATCTCGCAAGTATCCAACCCCTCTTGCGGCAAAGTAAAGTGCGAGTGCCAGACTCTGCAATGGATTCATCAGCTAACAGTCCATGAATCGGCGAAACTGCATAGTACAAGGTCCATAACCGTCCGCCCAGGCAGCATCAATGCTTCCACTGTAGATCGTGCATCCTGCGTCTCCTACAAATATATGTCAAAAAAAAAAAAATTTCAACAGCAGCACGAGCAACCTGATATGGTACGTTGATTTCAACCTAGAGAACGTCGTTAACCGGCAAATACACGATTAGATGCTCGCGAGACATACAAAGTTCCATGTACGTCCAGGACAGAGTCTTCTCAGCTCCTCCACTTCCCTCAAGCCTGTGACTCTGTCTGGCACCATGTATGTTGAATCATCGGGTATTATGTCAGGCGACACGTTGTGTATTTCCTTCTGCCCTTTAGGAAGCGAACCTACATTTCCTTCTCTTTGGAGTCGAATCTTTCTAGGATTTTCGAACGCGACATTGAGAAGGTCGATCGGCTCCTCTAGAGGTATATGGCTGGACAGCGGGAGTAAGAGAATTCCCGCGACGTAGCCAGTATAAGAGATTACCGGTTGGCCAAAAAGGTTATAATAGCTGAATCTATTCCTCCGCTAAATAACACGGCGACCCTCGCTTGAGTGCTTAGCCTCCTGAAGATAAAGTAAACATGTTATTCAAGAACATGCATGCAGGCTGTACCGCTCACAGGTGCCTATGAATAGGAATATCACAAACACGAAGCATTACACTTCTGTCGAGATGATATAAGAAGTCATCCACGATGGTTGGCAAATATTCGGGGATGTTATCCAAAGAAAGGACAAGCGGGAGATCATTAGGCGGTAGCTCGTCATTAACGTTGCTTAGTTCGGCCTGAAATAATGAGCATCAAGCTGATATATTTAAAATATGTTCCTACAAAGTCAAGTTTATGCGTTATCTGTGAAGAACATCGCGGAAGAAGGTGCAGACTCTTCGCATATCCAACGGACAACTAAAAGATACATTAGGTTCAAGACTGTCACACACAAGCAGAAATACTTACATCTTGATATTGATATCCAGATAAAGTCAGATCGTCAATGTCCAAACAATATATGAAGTCCGTCGAAAGCTCCTGAAAGTCATATTCCTCTCGAGCACCGGCAGATACTGATGAAAGCAGAAGGTATGGATGCTGAGAGGTCGGTTTATGGATTAAAAGCGATCGACGTCCAAGTGGATCCCTGGCGAAGAAAAGACGTCGTGTCTTCTCCTTTAAGCAGCGTTAGTTTAGCATTTCCAAATGATATTGTAAAATCGTACATGATAGAATACAAAGGCATACCTATAGCCACCCAAGGTTAATTGATAGATTAGCACTACAAAAGATCAGACTCACGGCCCTTCAATCCCTCCAATTGTATCTCGGATTTCTTCAACAGTTCCTAAAGCGCAGAGACTGTCAAAAAGCCGGATTCCATCATTTTCAGATGCAAGGATCTGATTGTGCTAAATTTTCAGAGTATAGCACCGAGAAACCGCAATTTTAATGACCTTCATGCCGTCGAAAATCTGCTAGTCATTAGAAGATTTCAAGATTCACAGTACAAAACTCTCGCACTTCTCCGTTCCAACAAAGCACGTTCCCATCCTTGAGGTGAGGCTGGATAGTCGATGAAGTACCGCGCAATCGTAATTCAGATGCGTAGAAGTCCAGCACAAGTTCTACGGCGTTGCCTACGCCAGCAAGACCGTCTGTAATATTGAGACTACCCAGATCCGTCGTACGCGTACAAAGGCGATAAGTGTCCTGTGCATCCGGGCCTGTCAATGAATAACGCGGAAGCTTAGCATTCAGACTTGCATCAGACACCTATTCACCGTACCCCGAACTGAATTGGCTTCTTGCAATTGCTTGCATAAGTCTGTAAACTTTTCCTGCCAGTCATTTTGTTCAGAAGTACACTTGCTACCGTGCAAGCTGTTTATGGATGTGGAAAAGAAGATACCGCACATAGCAGACCGCAATAGGAAATCCGTTGCTGGCGTCGATGCTACAAATTAAAACGCTCGGAGGTTGTGGACGATAACAGACGATCGCCGAATCCTGTTTCTTGCACTCTATTTAGGCCTGTGACTGGCCCCTCTATGAGACGATACCTCGACCGCTCGTCTTCATATATGGACTGGTCATAAGTCTACCTCTATTGTATTTTGACTATAAAACAAATTTCATTCATTCTTCTTCAGTTATATATATACTCTTAATACACCTAATCGAGCACCACCGGTATCTAAATGAAATACACAGTCTTCGCCTTCTGATGACGACACTTTATGTGTTGTAAGTGCTTGCGGAAACGTTGCCACCACGGCCGGTCCAGTTGACGTCTACACGGCATTCAGATCAAAGCAGCCCTCAGATAGGTAATACACGTACGAATATCCTTTCCTGACTTAAACCTTTCGTTCTCTTTGCCAGGGAGGACCTTGAAGGTGTGTGCGCCGAAGTAATCACGCTTTAAATACGTTAATTCAGGAAATCAAAACATAATGATAATAGTAATCACCTGTGCTTGGATGAGGTTGGCAGGGACGATTTCGCTGCGATATCCGTCGAAGAATGCAAGTGCAGTGCTGAAGGCCGGTGTAGGAATACCCCAGAGAACTGCTTGCGCAATAACACGTCTCCATCCTGGCTGCGCCTTGTGGACAGCTACACTGAACAGGTTAGGGCAGTTTTATGGAAGTTGGTTTTCATTCGTACCTTTGTTGAAGAAGTCGTCGAATAGCAGAGACTCTAATTTATCATTCTTTTGGTAAGCTGCTGTGATGTCACCGAGGAACACGCTCTGAGCAAGTTTAATGTCAGCAAATCACTGCGAGTTGCAGAAATTTACACACCTTGATAATGCAACCTCCGCGCCACATTTTGGCAATGCCTGCATAGTTCAGGTTCCAGCCAACCTAAAGTAAATATGAATGAGTAAAAGTTATTAGTCTAACATTTCAACATAGCCTACCTCCTTGGCAGTCTCCCTCATGAGCATAAATCCTTGAGTGTAGGAAATGATTTTGGATGCGTACAAAGCTTGTTCAAGATCATCGATGAATAGTTGTTTATCGCCGCGGAAAGGCTCCTTCTGCGGTCCAGCAATGATTTTGCTGGCGCGGACACGCTCCTCTTTGATAGCAGATAGGCAACGAGCGAAGACTGCTTCACCAATGAGGGTGACTGTGGTACAGAATGTGAATAATAATGGAGATCATCTTAGGCAGATAAGATACTCACCGGCAGTACCGGCGTCAAGGGCGGCAATGGCGGTCCATTTACCCGTACCCTTTTGTCCGGCCTGATCCAAAATCTTTGTAACCACTGGTTCACCGTCATCGTCCTTGAATTTGAGGATGTTGGCGGTAATTTCGATGAGGAAAGAGTCCAAGACTCCCTTGTTCCACTTCAAAAAGATATCCGCAATCTCATCTTCGGTAAGTCCAAGTCCGCGCTTGAGGATATCGTAAGCCTCTGCGATAAGCTGCATGTCACCGTACTCGATACCTATGAGAAAGAATCGCGCGGTTGATAATGAATCGTCGGGCCGAGTCGGAAATACCCACCATTGTGCACCATCTTGACATAATGTCCTGAGCCGGTCTCACCAACCCAGTCACAGCATGGTTCGCCGTTAACCTGCGCAGCGGTCTTTTGGAAAATTTCTTTAATGGCGGGCCAAGCGGCGGTTGAGCCACCCGGCATGAGAGAAGGTCCATGGCGAGCACCCTCCTCACCACCAGACACGCCAGAGCCGACGAACAGGAGACCCTTGGCCTCAAGCTCCTTGGTGCGGCGAATGGAATCGGGGTAGTGCGAGTTACCGCCGTCAATTATAATGTCGCCCTTGGAAAGATGGGGGACAAGCTGCTTGATGAAAGCATCGACGGCATCTCCAGCCTTAACAAGAAGGATGATTTTGCGGGGTGTCTTCAGCTTTGCTACGAACTCTTCGATGGAGTGGGCACCTTGGACATTCGTGCCTGTTCTCGGATGGAGTTAAATAGATTCCCGGCTAAATCAAAACGGAATCTTGCCCTTTGCCTCATTAGCGAGGAACTCATCAACCTTAGGGACGGTGCGGTTAAATGCGACAACGTTGAATCCTTTGTCGTTCATGTTCAAAATCAAGTTTTGGCCCTATGGGCTGTTAGTGATCCTGCTGAATCCGATGAAGATGAGCACTAACCATGACGGCGAGGCCAATGAGGCCGATATCTCCGCTGAGAGAGACGATGAGAAGGTAACATCACCAACTACGGGAGACTTACGTTGGTTGGGACATCTCTTTATTGATTTGTAGATAGAAGGTAGTGGGAAGGAAGAAAGGTGAGGATGTGAGACCAAATGAGAGCTGGGTAGCAGCGATGATGATATGATGAGCAGATTATCTACGGCCCGAGTTATCGTCTTTGTCATCCCTGATCGATATCTTGGGACCAAGGTATGAAGTCAGCGCTGTAGTCAGTTGGCGTGACTCGAGTCCGCTAAGTAGTTTTAATAGTAAATATTATTTATGCAAAGTGCTAATTACTGTTAAGTACTTGCGGTCACAAAAAGTAACGCAATTTTGTGACATCAGATTTTGAAAGTGTAATTTACATCTTATGAGACAACC
>JASFDC010000068.1:0-20461 GCA_036937075.1 Mycocalia duriaeana | reverse complement strand
TTACATATATAGCGGCGCTCGTATTAATGATGCCCGAGCACCGAAGCGCGCTGCTTACGCAAGCGCTGATCCCAACAACCAGCGCTGAACAAAAGTATATTAGTAGATAAAATCGTCGTTGCTCATTGTCATCGTAGTTACCTGCTTTGTTCCTCCTCCTCTACCTCCTCCTCCTCCTCGTTGTTTTGGGGTGCTGTGGCTGGCTGTCGTTGTCGAGGAAGGTGGTTGTCATTCCTGTGTGGTACACAGATGATCGTGAATGGAGTGGTCGTCGTCGTCGTGTGGATGGCAGTGAGTGGGGGTGGACAGTGGGAGTTGTCGTTGTTGTCGTGGTGTAAGGGTAAGTTCGGGGTTATAACCAAAATGGAATTTGATTAAAAATAGAACAGAGCATCCGTCTGTTCAATTGGGGCAAGAAACCAAAAGGGGGTTGGGAGTAGTGATAGATTTGTTGGATTATGAATGAATAATTTCAATATTTTTGAGTTCAATTGAGTGAGAACCTTCTAAACTAAATGCCCCAACTGTATGGACAAGTGTTTAGCAAGGAACTCCTAGCTGATACTGAGTAAAACGGAAGGGGGGGAACTGAACTGCTATTACAAGGTGTAGTTTACATGGTTTTTATACATACTGATGCGCAGTAAGCTGCGCAATTGTGCTACATGTTCCACTGCATACATGTTTCGGAGGGCAATGTGAGGCAGTGATGTATGAAACAAGTAATAAGTAAATATTTAAATAAATAAGATGAAACTCGGAATGCGGTGCATGCTAATCATGTGACGGAAATATCAGATTCCACGTACGGACGTTTGCAACGCCTGACAGTGGCTGGTAGTGGAGGCGATTGTCGTGCGCGTGCCGCGTTTTTGTGGCATTGTTGTTTTCGTTTGGGGGGGTTGCAGTGGTGTGCATGGAGATGTTCAATGATGGGTATGGGCGCCGTCGTTGTCTTCGTGGGCTAACCGCGGTCGTGGGCGGCAAAAGTGGTGGTGGGGTGGGTAGGGAAAAGAAGGCAAGTTGTGTGTCGAAATCTCGATAAACAAAGATTTGAACAACACGTGACCAAACAAACGCGCTATTATCACATATTTTTAATCCTATAAGATTTTTTTATCCTTCTAAAAAAATTAATCCTACTATTACATTTTATAATCCTACTAATCAAAAATTAATCCTACTAACAAATTTTTTAATCCTACTATCTGAAAGCCATCCTCCTATTTTCATCCTACTATTATGTTTTTATCCTACTATTGATGTGCCATCCTACTAATTCAAATAATCCTATTCCTACTACTTTGGTATAGACTTGAAAGCGAAAGCTGTGAAATAAAAAAGAAACTAATGTTAGAGCTCATTTCTCTGGCAAATTTCCTTCTTGTAGCCGGTCTTTGAGCTGCCCTTGTACCACAATGTCTAATGAAGCTGGGTCCAAATTGTAGCAAGCGATATCCAGCAGTTGAGTGTTGATGGCTTCACATGCATAAAATCCAGAACAACGAAGGTGGCTACTGCGGCAGCTAATGTTTTTGCCAGTAAAAATGTTGAGCTATATGTTCCTATCTTTACAGCTGGTAGCCCCTCTCAATGAGTCCTGGTCCTAATAAATCCATTGTCACATGAATATATGAGAATTAAATAATATTAAATACCTTGTTCTTCAGAATAGCATCTGCTCATTGGCAAACCATTGGCAGTCACATATGAGTCGTATTTTGGGTCAGAGAAGTCGAACAGATAGCCAACATTGTCTTGAGGTATGGGGTGATAAGAAGGGAAGCCTACAATGTGTTCAATGCGGTCAAGATGAACTTGGCGGTTGATCTTGTGGGGTTGAGTTGAGACAAAGGATTTGACCCCCAAATCCAGCCATATGGTGTTGGAGTCCTTCCATTCTTCTGAGTCCAAATCTGAAACGGAAGCAAGGTTGAGTTCTTGATCCAAGGAGTGCGCAGAGTAATCAGAATGAATAGAGCTGGTCTGCAATACGGGACTGTCAGGACATTCTAAAATTAAATCAGATCAACCGCATTAAATTATTATATATTGCTACTCACTCAGATCTCCAATTTCTGCCTGCGCAATAGATTCAAATGGGTCAATTGACTCTTCATCCGAGTCCAAAATCTCTATTGCTTCGCGTCCATTTTCATGGATTGTGCGTGTTCGAATTTGATGGGGAAGGGTAAGAAGCTCACTGCCAGCTTCTATTTTATCTTGACAAGAGGTTCTTCAGTCCGTTTGATTTTGACAGCGACAGTGGCTGCAATATTTCTGGTTTGATTCAATGGCTGGTGCTCCTCCGGATTGGCTAAGAATTCTTTAAGTGAATCAATATCAATCCAGTCAGTACCCAAGAATTTCAATGGATTTTTATTGATATGAGAGGGCTGGAACATCTAAGGTATGTGACGAGACGTGTACTGAGGAAGCATCAGTGATGGGAACATTGCCTATCATTTGAGATATATTTATACGCATACCTCATCTCAAAACAGATTGATGATGCCAAGCGGAATGCTGTCAAGAAACTTCCTGTCGGCATTGTGGCGTACATTGGAGGGATGCATGGGTGCGTTGATAGTGGGTTGCAGGATCACATTTGTCCTGTATGCCTTTTTTTCAATCACAGTTTAATTGTCCAGAATTTCTCACCACTCATTACTTATACATAGTTTCCTATTTATAGTAAGTACTTGTACAAATGCTCATTTTCTACTCTATTGAATATTTATGCCTGCTTCCGCTCCCAAAAGAGTTTTCTTCCTCATTATGTGTAAGGCCAGTGTGCATCTCGAAAGGTTGGCCGGGATTTACTGGTGGAGTTTGCATGCGGCAACTTTGAGTTTCCACGGCATGCAGTCTGAGTTTGCACGCGCACATCCCGGAGCGTGAGATAGCCGCACATTGTATATCCCCACCTGCGGGTATACCAAACCCGTAGGCACGGGTACGGGTTGATGGAGGGTTGAGAAATTCCAACCTGTACCTGTACCCCGGTGTACCCTACCCGCTACCCGTGACAAACACTATTGGCAGCTAATGGGGGTCATACACAATTCTATTTACATAGCTATTATCTAAAATACATTATTAACATTTTTTTAAAGTCTTTTATTTTGTTGTGATGAGGTTGAAATATGTGACTACATCAGAGTGCACACCCCATTACTTAGTGTGACTATGAGTATATCAAGTTTGGTGAATTGGGTGACCTGTGTGGCAAGATGTGAGGGAAGAGCATATGATGGAGGAGGAGCACATGTCATATGCGTAACATGGGAGTGCAATAAATTTATTTTTTTGGTGCTCATTCATGTACAATATATTGTAAAAGATATAACACAAATTTTTGTGAATTTAAGAGGCTGTGGTAGTGAGATATGAAGTGGTGTATAGGGAACAGGAGGAGCATATGTTATATGTGTAGCAAGTTAATGCAATAATATTTGGTATCTTATCTATATCATAGTGAAAGTTGGGATACCAATTTGGTGTATTTAGAATCCATGGTGATGAGATATGAAGTGGTGTGTAGGGGGGAGAGAATGGGAGGGGGGGAAACCATGTTCCATATGTGCAACCTGGGATTGCAATAACTTCACAAAAAACTTTTGGCACCCATTTTATAGCATTTTGAAAGGTGGTAACCCTGGTTTGGTGAATTTAGGAAGTAAAGTTGTTAAGTAATGAAGTGGTATATAGGGACAGAGGAGCACATGCTATATGTGTAGTGTGGGGCCTGGATGGTGAGATACAAAGTAGCAATTATACAGTGCTCATTATTTGCGCTTGATTCCTATTTTCATCCTGACAGAACCAGACTTTGGCAAATAGTAGCGCAGCATACTATATACAAAAAATTGAGACATGAGTAGCTTCAGCGGGCATATAGAATAATATCTAAGAAACTGTGCAGTAGATAGTATATAACTAGATTTATCCAGCGAAATTCCAGGGTAGTAATAGATAGCTATTTTCATCCTGACAGAACCAGACTTTGGCAAATAGTAGTGCAGCATACTATATACAAAAAATTGAGACATGAGTAGCTTCAGCGGGCATATAGAATAATATCTAAGAAACTGTGCAGTAGATAGTATATAACTAGATTTATCCAGCGAAATTCCAGGGTAGTAATAGATAGCTATAGTCCATATATCCTCATGATGCCAAGGCGGGCCGACGACCATGTCCAATCCCCATCCCAACTCTGACCAAAGTCTCAAGCGATGCATGCCCATTAATGAGTAGATCCTCATCCCACTCCACCATTCCCTTTTCGACAGGAATTAGGCCGAGAATTATTAGAAGAAGAGCTTCCAAGTGTTGACTATGGGTTTAATCAAGGGAAACCTCCACTTCCATTGCCAGAATTCTTTAGCGTTCATGTTTCATCTCACTGGTCGTTCATTCCAAGAAAGCCTGATTTCTGGAAGAAATTCTGGATCAATAGGCCAGATAAAAACTCAAAGATCTCCTGCTACTCAAATCTTTGCCAAATTGTTATCACTGAAGTACCATATTCTCTTTCAGAATCTACCAGTCACTTTTCTCGTCTCTGAGTGAAGTTTGATGGTAATGACAGTGAAAAGGTGATAGGGTCAGTGAGTGACTTGATCACTGTCAAATCATCTGTGAGGGAAGTCTCAGAGACAGAAAAATGTACGTCAATTGTTCAATCTGTGACTTTTATGCCTGATAAATTTTATATGCTCCTAGTTGAGCTCTGAACAGTTGGACCTGAATAGTGAATGTCAGGGGTTACCTGTGGAATTTTGCGGGTTTTTCAGTGACAAGCCTGTAGACAATAATATTCTGAAAACTTTGCTATATTTTCATGGAAAACGGTTGAGAAATGACTTATGGGACCATATTGACAGGTTGTAAATTTCAAATTTCAAATTTACAACCTGTCAATATGGTCCCACATATGACACTTCCTGTCTCTCTTTTCAAATTTGTATGTGATTGAACATATGGACTTGTGGGAACCTATAGTTTCATTGCTGGTTTCTTTAAATTTGGGATCGTTACTTGGACTCGTAGCAAATTCTAGTTTACACATCATCTCCCAACTACGTTACCAATTTCTACAGATATATTTTTGCCTTTTACAATGGTCTCCTTGGTGCATCAGCAATTTGGCAAAAAAGTTCCCGGTTTTCCTTGGTTTTTTCGGGTTTCTGGGTTTCTGGGAACCTGGAAACCTGGAAACCTGGAAACTGACGAGGTTTTCTGAAAGCGACTGGTCTACGTTACTGTACGGTACAAAATCTGGTATTTAAGTGTTCGTAATAAATTCATGTGCATGGTGGTCAATAAAATGATTGATGAAGAATGAACTGAAAGCATCTAAAGCATCGTGATGGCTGAAGTCTTCAGGGATCCGTGAAGACCCATAAATGGGAAGGAGGTGTGCTCCTCGAGCAATGCTATCAATGTCAATGACTTCCACTGTTGGTCGGCCTCGTCCGTCGTGTTCAAGCTCGACTGTCCACATGCCAGTGTCGCAATCAGGTTCATCCTTGTGTAGGAACCAGTTGATAAGTGCACATGAAAAGGCTTTGTGACGATAACGGAAGGAGAAAAATAAAAGAACGCGCCCAACTTCCATGCCTTCCATCCCCTTCTTAGACTCGTCAAGAAGCACAAATACAGTATCACGGCGCTCATGTCCAAAGAATGATGGCATCGAGCGAATCCGCTCTCGACGCAGGCCCCCGGCCCCACATAGATTGCTTGGCGCATAGTACACAGCATGAGCGGAGTGATAGACCTTGATTTCACCTTTGAAGTCAGGTAAAGTGTCTGAATTGTTGGGAAATTCCTTGTCAGGGTGATTATGCATGAAGAGGAATTGGCGTAAGGCAAAGGGAAAATCTCTTTGGCCAATGTAATCCGCCAGCTCATATAGACTGCGAGGGTAACCGGGCTCTATGGATTAATTAGAGATGAAGAGATTAAGACAGTTGAGGGGGGCTTACCACACTTCGATGCAAGCTTGACATCTGACAGTGATCCTGACAAGCCGGTCTTTCATATATAATGCTCACCGGTGGTCAATATCTTCAATTATTTCCAAAGCGACCTTCTCGCCATGAACGTGGAATAGATAATCGTTGACCCAGGTCACGAGATGATCCTTGAAGATCCCCTTGATTCGTTGGTGCAAAAGATCAGGCAACAGAAGCTCATGAATATCCGCACGTGGGAATGCATGAGTAAATGGCTACATCGATAAAAGGAAGATTGAGTCAAGAACGTGTAAGATAGAGAAAAGACATACGACAATATCATTACGGATCCCGTACTCGTCCCAGAGGATACCAGGATCAAAGTTATTTATCAAAAAGTCTGTTTTCTCATGTGAGCGCCGATGGCTCCCTGGTCCATCAAGGTCATCTGGCAGAGCATCACACCTGGGAATGTGAGGGATTGCGGTGAGAATGATAACAAGAATGCTTACTTTGGACACCAGTTCGAAACAATTCCACATAGCCAGACTTGTTCAGGATAGTCAGCGATGTAAGGGCCAAGCCCAAATATCGCGCGTCGAAAATGACCATCGGGACATTTAACTGCCTTCCAAGTTTCCATGTATGGCTTGAGAGGTTCAAAAATGATTTCGAGACATCGGTGATACAGCTGGCGACAGAATCTTTGAAATTCTGTTTGCTTTCGTTGCCGTTTACTGGCTGGAACAAGAAAAAATCAGAAAAACGTCTACTGCAAGTAGGTATGACGTACCTTTTGGAATTGGCAAGAAAGCAAGAGGGAGCACACTGTTCGAGTGTCCGCGACGTGCCGTGTTTGATAGAACCCCGGGTGAAATGTAAACAGGATGGTACTCTTGATGTCCTGTTGCAACAGAAACTGTCGTCTTGTCACTTCCTGCTACAATGGGGATGAACATTGCACCACGATTGGAGCGATTGCGTGCGAGAATGTCCTATTATATAAAGTGGGTCCCGGTCCCAGCTCCAGCTCAAGAATAGTGAATGTACATACCGCTTGCTGATGGGCCCAATCTCCTGACATCAGGTCAGAGACAACACGGTTGCCGCTACCATCAAATTCTTGATAAGGACCATAAGTGATGTGCTGACGGAAGTCTGGTGTTGCCATCTGCTGTTCAAGAACCAGTAGGGCATCTCGTGCATTCAGTTCATAAGTCTCTTCCATCCAACGAGGAGGTGCCAGTGGCTTTGGTCCATCATATGAAAACTTGTAACATTTCCATGGCGCATCACCACTCTGTATCGAGTCGATTGTCGCATGAAGGTCATCAGCATTGCGCCACGGTACCTCATCACCTGTTAAATGTGACGGACTGTGCTTTATTACAGTAGCGCGCCACAGGTCCAGGCCTTGAAGGATGTCTGACTTGGATGACTGAAGTCGCACATAGTGGTAACGTGCCCAATCGAACGCCAGGCGATCCTGAAATGCTCCAAAAGGGTTTTCGTTTGACGTGCTCTCCAGAGGTTCAGTTGGCGCATTCTGAAGATCGACCACATTCAAGAAATTGCCGTCGGCATTGCAAGGTTGGGCTATTGCAGAAAAGGTCAGATTTGTTTAGAGGCAAGTCTTATGCCATACGCACCGTTGAGAATTGGGTGATATATGCGTGTATACCTGGTGGACTCAGATGGAGTGGAAAAGGATGGATGCTTAGATTTGGTATGTCGAGAGAGCCCACCCCGTGAAAGACACTTGTGGCCACATATTGAGCAATCATAATGAAGCATACTGAGGACTTGAAATGAGGGAGTTGTGTGGCAGAACTCGAGCGATTTCAAAAAAGTTCAACTTTGGGAAATTTGGGGATGTTGGGGAGTGCGGAGTGCCCCAAAAAACATTCCAGAGGCTTCCATCACGCCGACAGCCTGACTTCAACTGGGTTGCACCTCTTGAACATTCATCCATTCCACGCTACGAATACATCAAACTACCCAACGTCTTCCATCCATGGCAAACACATGTGCAAATGTTGCTTCCATAATCAACCCTGTTCCTGCATCCGAGAACCCTGTGGCAAAGGAAGGCGGACATGGTCAGCATCCAGCACCTGCGGCTCAGGAGAAAGGTACGTACTAATTCACCAAAAGGCTGCTCACAATTGACATTGAGATTAGATCAACCACGCCATGGACGAGGTCGACCAAAGAAGGCAGTGGGCGGCACTGAAGGCAGTGCTGAGCAAGGACCAGAATCTGAGAAGCTTATGGCACGTAAGCGTACTAGAAAAGATGCCGCGATCAATGAAGGGGAAAATGAAACTGCGAGCAAACGTACCAAGGGAAATGAAGCCGATGAAGAGAAAGCAACCGCTCCACCGAATAAAGCCAAGCGAGGTTGCAAAGCAGCTACGGTCGCACCTCGAGACCAACTGCCAGACCGCCCTGGTCGAAATGTCAATCCAGTCCCAAAGGCTGCAGTCAGACGTACTTCCGAGGAGGTCAAGGCTGCGCGAGAGGCTAAAGAAAGAGAGATTCAGAGGAAGATCCAGGAACTTGAGGCCGCAAAGCGACTCCTGGCGCAGATCAATGTGGCTGAGGACATTGAGATCGAGGCCATAGATACCAAGTATCCAGCATGCCTCTCTGCTGCCCTTCGCAAACGCCAGCGTGCCGACCTTGACGATGTTGACGAGGGCGGTGAGCACTTCGACTTCCGAGAAGCCGACGAGATGTCGACCTCATCTGAAGAGGAGCCCATAGAGGTAAGTCTTCATATATCATAACGCGTAGAGTTCGAGCACTTGTTGATTTTGCTTTAGCGCAAGAAAACGGGAAAGGCAGCAAAAGGATCCCTGCGCAGAGAAATTTGGCACATGGAGGCGGAGGAAGATGACGGGCGAGAAAGGAAGAAGACAAAGCTCACTGACATTAAGTACGTGCAACTTCTGCTTATCAATTGATCGATCTTCTGATCCTGGCCTTGTTCCATATCAAGCAGTTTCCCTCCTTTGGTATCTGAACCGAAGACGTATCAAAATGCCGGTTTGCGAAAGGGATTCAAGGCAAAGAATCGAGAGAACTTTGACCCTCTCACAACTGGAGGCCTCAATGATGACGACACATTATCAACGCGCCCAGCCTTTCTGCAGGCCCGGTCCTCAAGGCAGTTGGTAGTACGTTGTGAATTCGACGCCAAAGACCTCACCCGGGATCATACTCAGAAGAATGAAGTGGGTCTTATTGTTTTCTCACCATAGTACGTACATTACATTGACATCCATTCAATGATAGCTCGTCAAAATTGAACCAGAAGCACGCGGAAGCGAAGTCCAACACATCAAAGCACGATCAAAGGTAACTTGTACTCCGTTTTTCTTGTCGACTCTAATCAATAATCATTTGACTCAGGGAGCCAAAGCCGAACAGGCGAAGGGTCAGCAGCCGCCTGTCGCAGCTCGTAATGATGTTGGATATGCTTCCCCGGACTTTACAAAGGACCGTCGCTTTGCTAAGCTATTCTTACCAACTCTCAATCATGCTCTCTACATCTCACGCGAACCTTTCAAACATTTCACTTTGGAATCGGCCGAATTTCTCGCCGCCGTCCAAGAGGCATTCAATCGCGCATTCCCCAATGTTAGCCATGCGTTAACCTCATCTGATGAAGTGACTAAACAGGTAGGTTGTTATCCTCTGACATCGTCACTCACCCATCCTAATGAAGTGCGTCATTAGGCTTATCAGCGCATCAAAAGCAGGAAGTTCAAGTTGGCAGGAGATGTACTTGACTTAGTTAAGAAATTCTTCAAAAAGCCAGAATTCGCTGATGAACCTGAGGCCACTCGCAACTACGTCACATGGGCATTGTCCCCTGGTGGTCCAGCTTACTATGCCAAACCAACGCCGAAACAAGATGAGCCTACAGCAAAGGCAAAGAAGGGAAAGGATGACGGCAAAAAGGTATGGCAGTATGCTTCAGTCTTTTTGAAACTGAGCTCAGTGTACCATAGGCAAAGGCAGACGACTTTCTTAAAAGTGAATTCATCATGCCAATCGCCAAGCAATATTTTTCCTACGCTTCCAATTCCCTCCTTGATCCCCCCATTGGTCGAAAGAACCCTCCGAAGGGACTCTATGCATTGATAATGACCGCCGTACGTTTACATTTCTTCATTTCTTCTCCTAGAATGCCCAATAATCTTATTTCTCCAGGTCAAGCGTGCATTCTTTGCTCATATTAAGGGTACCTACGCCAATCCGCAGAAGTTCAACTATGAAAACTGCTGGAAGCCGCTCACTGATTTCCTGAAAAACCTTGACAAGGTGAAAGAAGAGGAGTGGGTGACAATCCTTCAATTTGAAGGCACTGACGCGGACGAGGATTCTGAGGGCAAGGAAGTGCTTCAGGCTGACCAATCGATGATCTCTGCTTTCCGTGCTGCCATTTACCTCGGTTCAAGCCCCGTCAAAGCTTGATATTCCTGTTCCTTTAAGCATGCAATGTCTGACGTCTTATTTTCTGCCTATTTTCAACTTCTCTGTGCCATATAGTTAGCATTTCTGAGCTACATATTTTTACAGTACCTTTTATTTATTTATTTCGCCAGTTCCATAGGTTTCCATAGGTTTCGTAGGTTTACGCAGCAGTGGGACCAGTGAGGTTTCCGTAGAAAGGGACATAAGTTCCCCAGTCTCGATGTTTCCTGGTCTTTTTCGGTTTTTTCGGGTTTTCCAGGTTCAGAAACCCGAAAAAACTAAAATGCTAAATTACTGATGTGGTTTCTTTGTGATCGAATACTTGGTCTTATTTGAAAACAAATCAACCTATTGTTACTTTGCTATAGATTCATTATATCCGTATGAGCGCTAATGAGCCGCCTGATCCTACTTGCGGGTTCTAAGTCGTGGTCTTGATTTCATCCGGCGGTAGAATATCTTATGGTTCTTGTCGCGTAATCAGCGCGAAAATCGCTAAAGTGGCGGTTTAATCGTCTCAGACCATGGTTTTTCAAGGCTTACCTCCGTTTATTGTTTGTGCCCAGTACATGTTTTTCCAAGCCACCTATACTACTTGAAAATTCTACAGTAAATATATCTGCATATCGTGCTTGATTTCTGTACAAGATAGTCAGTCTTTTTGTAGAAGATAACAAAACCTAGTCTTTCCTACTCTATAAGCATCTTGCGAACCGGACGCAGCGGTCTCTAGAACTATGGATTAACCACTTGGGAGACCGCGACGTCCAAAAAGACAGAATATGTCGAGGAAGAAAGCATAGGTGATTGGAGAAGTGCCTTCATAATTTCACTTGAAAAGTGCATTCACAGCGCGGAGTATGCTTCAAGCTGAGTAAGTTTCAAGCTGAGTAGTTGAAGATGTAAATAGAATAACGGTTTGGGGATTTGTTATTGTGCTCTCAGTATTACCATATCTGCATTTTAGATTGAGGAGTTGATTAAGTGTGTACGAGGTATTACAATAGTTACGATTTGATTTTAAATCCGTTGAGTCGACGCCTATTTACCAATACCGTCATCTAGTGAAATTTGATCGCCAAAAACAAGAGATGGCGTACATTCCTGGGCGTCTCTTTCTTCCTCCCCTCATCCTCATCCCGTATACCCTCGACACTACCCCGTAACGGCCCGCTGGACAAAGGTTGGAAGGACGTTGAACATCATGGCATGGAATCCATGGAGTTTGTGCGGTGGACGTGATTTGCAGCATAAAGCGGGTTCGGAAAATGTGTGGCTGTATGCAATTGTGTTGCCGAGAACTTGATGTTCCTCAAGGTCTGTGTACTTTTCCCTTCTTTGTCTTCCAATTTTCTGATGGATGGCTCGTTCAGGATGATGACATAGCAGTATTGGTAAATCTCAATTATCAGAGAACGAGGGGATGTTCCTCGGACATGACGAGGGCTGCTCTACGCCGCTGATGTCAAGTTCCGCTCTCAAAGTAGATGAAGACTGTGATGACAAAGACGACCTCCGACAACGCGAAATCGCTTCTCCGTCGTCTGCGAGTACCATCGCGAGCCTTAAAGCTTTAACGTTAAACGTTAAACTCCAACACCGTACCCCAGGTCATCGCAATCACGGGGGGATTGCATGCTCATCCGCTTCCTCCGTTACATGCAACTCTCCTTGCCTCGGTTTGAGGGCAGGCTCAACCTCAACGAAAATGAAAGTAACTCCCTTCCTCTCCTAAACTTATCTCAACATAGCTACATCCTCTCCTCAAATTATCGCGATTCCGCACCCTCCATTCTCTTCACATCGTGATCGAGTATCGACACCCCTTCTCTCCACAGTTATCTTTCATTTCAGATTCAGCAGACGCAGTAGATCCCTCACCGCTTCTCTCCCCAACCATTTCCTAGTAACCGTATGACGCTATCTTCACCGGCTCGGTATACCGTCCCTCTCTTCTCGGTCCTCGCCGCAGCTCCCGACGCCGTCTTCTTTTACATGATCAAGCCCACCCTGTCCGGTCTTCTCGATGCCTTCTCCCCTGGAGGCTTGGGACTGCTATTTCAGGCGATACGGTCATATTTTTGCAAACAAAACTGGGCATGAGAGGAAAGAATGTTTTGCAAAATCTCTTCTAACCACAAGAGAACGTTTGCTTGCAAGAAACAACACAGCCCATATTCAAATACCACAGTTAGTTGTTTGCAAACGCAGCTCTCAGGTATTTGCAAACACGCGTGCTTATCAAGCATGTACTCCAGTGGCTATTATAAGTAGCTTTTTTTAAACCTTGGCGCGCCAGTTCCTGATGCGCCTTTGTTGATGCGCCATGTTACAAGTATTTTTATAAATATTTAAAGTACTAAATATAATTGAAATATAAAAGAAAGTGCTAGAGGGAAGCCGTTGCCAAGCATTGCCAAATACACAATGCTCAACGTCAGGCACGATGCTCCGAGTCAACGCTATACACGTAACACGATGCTCAACGCTGCCCTCCCCAAGCGTTTAACGACGTAAGCCCCTTCAAAGGCGCCAACAACTCCAATCTGAATTGCGGGAATAGTGCACAGAAGGCCGCGTTGGATGCTACTGCGATGGCTGGAGATGAGCTGCAGTTCGATTGGAGAAGCGGGGATTTGAATTTCGTGAGTTTTTTCTGATGTTATATCGGTACTTATGGTTTTTATCTACATTAGCGCTCCAACCTCGCCCAAGGGAACTACGTGATCCGCCGCGAAATCATCGCTCTCCATCTCGCCACCACCCTCGGCGGCGCCGAGTTTTACCTCTCCTGCTCGCAGGTCACTGTTGGCGGGAACGAGGGTGGGAAGCTGTTGGATAGGGAGCTTTTTAGTTTCCCTGGGCTTATAGTGATACTGATCCTGGTATTTTCGATCCTGATGTAGTTTCTGGCTTGCTTGCTATAGATTATTGACTGAAAACTTATTACTATTCTTGTAGGCATTCAATAGTACGACGACGATGACTTGACCCCACGACCAACGACCAACGATGAAGAGGAGAAATGGCGACGACAATGAACAACGTGCAATACATTGCTCGTTGTCGTAAATTTTATTTTATTTTGATTATATATATGTTAGCTTAATCTAATACACTTCCAGTACTGCCACCCATGCATCCATACAACGGTGAACGCCCCACGCCCACGCATGCGCCCACCACCACCACCATCACGATGCACGGACGCACTCCTGGATGGCGACGGCGACGGCCCTTCTCTCCCCTCCTCTCGCCTCTCCTCTCCCCTTCATTCGCCTCTCCCCCTTCATTCGCCTCTCCTCTCCACTTCTCTCCCCTCCCTTCCCCTCTATTCTCCCCTCCCTAATCCCATCCCCACTATTCTCCCCTCCCTAATCCCATCCCCTCCCATCTCCCCTCCCATCCCCTCGGCTCTCCTCTCGCCTTCCTTCCCCTACCCTCTCTTCCCCCCTCTCCCCTCCCTACCACCTCTCCCCACCACCACCATCACACCGCGTTCAACAACGTGAATACAACTACAACGACACTGACCCCACCTCAGCGAGCAGAAGCACGACTACGACGATGGCCCGACTCCATGAGCAACAACAAGGTGCAACAACAAATGGCGACGACGGCACCGTCGTAATCTTTTTTATTTTTTATTTTTTACTTTTTTATTTTAACTCAAGCTTCCAGTACCCACCGCCTTTAGCGACGAACGCCCCACCCCCGCCGCTCACTTTTCAACCCCCCTCACCCCCACAACAGCATACACCTCGAGACCGCCGCACCTGGCCCCCACGTGTATTTAAACAGAGCTATATGCTTAAATGCTATTTTGCTTAAATTGTGTTTAAGCATCATTTACATTTAATAGGTAATAGTACGGTAGTACCATCGTGCTTAAACATAACATTTAAACGTTGCGTTTACACAAATATTTAAATAAAATATATTGAATTAGAGTGTACAACCAAGTGTTTAAGCGTAACGTGCTTAAACAAAAAATGACGTCTCAACGTTAAATGTTTAATCAAATCTGATGCAATCTCAGTTTCGGGTTGGATTGGGGGTTATATAGAGTTTCGGGATATTCAATACTCTACGATATACGCACCAACGAAAGCATGTACTATAATATCTTAATATAAACAGATCTAATATAACCGTAACTGTACGGCTGACAGCTCGCTGGAGCACTTGCGTGTATATAAGGTATCATAACAATAGAGTAATGAAGTATAGATATAACCAAACGATCGGAATTTGTTTAAGGAAAGAAAAAGCCAAACAAATGGGGGCACCACCGCACAGTTCCGCACTGCACCATCGAGATGATCGAGAAGGAGGAAAGGCGAAAGGCGAAGAGACGAGGTACAATTTACAAATGTAACAAGAAAAAGATGTATGATGTATCATGTTTGCAGTAGGAGGAAAGGGGAAGAGATGAAGTGTATATGTAACAGGAAAAGAACTAATTTATGAGATGTATGATATATTTTACCAACAAGAGGAAAAGGGAAGGGAATGATATGACGGGAAGGCAATATAACAACCTAAAATAATAGCAACCCCGCAAGCAGACTACTTGCGCCTGTCATACTATCTGTCAGTAAAAAGAAAAGGAGCAGAATACGAGTGCTTACTTGGCTGACTTCTTTGATGCCTTCCTTTTTGAAGAAACCTCCTCGGCGCCATGCATCTTCCGCGGAACTGGAGCTCGACGTGCACGAGTGCCTGCTAGAGTTAAGTTAGTGCTGGCTGATGGGACCAATGGTGCGGAAGTGGGCATGTTGAACCCCATCGTCTCCATTGCACTCGTGAGTTTGTCAGTGGCAGCGCTAACTTGTGGTGTAACCAAGTTTTCATCCTGTGTCAAGGTAGTGGCATCCAAGTCGGCGAGAGGAGAAGCTATTGCCGAAAATTCCAATGCAGAAGGTGCGAAAGATGGATAGTCCGGCACTGGTGGATCGCGTGGGCCTGAGAAACTGAACGACTCGGAGCTGCCACCACTGGTATCAGCAATATTGAAATTGTGCCATCCTTCTGCTTCGAAGATCCCTGAGTTGTCGCAAGATGATGCCCCAAGCTCCTCCATCATCTTCTGGATGACTTCAGGTGAAGACCAATCCATGGAATTATATGCTAATTGGTCGACGACCATATCCCACTGAGCAACATTCATGTCCATGTTATTATCTTGATTCAAGCCTGCAGGTGCAGCTATAGGGTTATCGACAGTATGTAGATTGCCAGTGATAGATGGAGCTGGTGCAAAGAATAAAGATTAATTCAAAATAAACGGTATATTTGAACATGCTGTACTCACCAATGGGGCAGTTAGAATCTTGTATGTGCAAATGGTTGAGTTTTGATCCTAAATCAAGATCAAAATCTTCGTGTTCTTCCTGAGACCGTGCCATGGAACGCTGACTTCTAACGTGTGAAGCTATTAATATCAATCAATAACAAGTAACTGACTGGCAAAGACAGTCTTAAATACATACGGAATGCCCTCTGCGCAAACTCCCCGAAGGGAATTTTAACCGCCTCATCAAAGTTGGAATGAGCGGAAATGAAATCTAAGCCATCCGGAGTCTTTTGCCCAAATTGGAAGCTACATGATTAGCAATAAACGTAACATTAGCGCTAGAAATTCAAATTTTCAATTTTCAAATGAAAAATACTACGTACACCTTCATGTAGATCTCTCCGTTATCTTGAGGGTTTGGACCCGCCAAAAGCATCATGCCCGTCCAACCAGCATTGATATGAATGGCATTGCCAATAGTTTTGGCAAACGTGCCAAGTTGCTTCAATGCCCTTCAATGTAAGAGACTTCAATGAGTGTACGCATTGATTCAGAACTGTATTATAACTTACTTGAGGTACTCATATGGGCTACGACTCACCTCCTTGCCTTCATCCATGTCACCAACACCGTCATCTTCCAGCTCAGTATTAGAAAGTCGCTGAACCTCCGCCATTACCATAGCATTAACTTCGTCGCTCTCCTGCTGATATAAGTTGCGTACAACCTCTGAGCG
Source organism: Mycocalia duriaeana (assembly GCA_036937075.1). Lineage (NCBI taxonomy): Eukaryota > Fungi > Basidiomycota > Agaricomycetes > Agaricales > Nidulariaceae > Mycocalia > Mycocalia duriaeana. Next base: position 3,984 of record JASFDC010000068.1, on the reverse strand, counting down.
AGTTTTCATCAGCTGAGATTTTGTTGTATCACCTCTTGAAGTCTGCTTAACTTTCACCGCATTGCTAATCTTCTTGGAATACATCTTTTGGTAAACTTCGATGGGCTGCCGATTGCGAACAACTGGTGCACCAGCCCGTTTACCTCCTGAAAATCCAAAGAGGTCAAGGGCTGTCTTAACTGAGCCCCTTCCACCGCCTTCACCGTTCCAGTATAGCCAGTTCCTAAGTTGCTGAATTAAAAAGTTAAGTGATTTGCAAAAATAGAAGACCATAAATCATACCTTTTTACGCATGGCTACCTTGACCTGCAAAGAAGGTCCATTAGTCCCAGAGCTCTCGGACTCCGGAAATTCTTTAAACCATTCAGCATAGAAACTGTAGAGAAATCTGTCAACCTTGAACTTTCGACGCGACTCAAGGAAACGTGGCAAATGGGCAAGCAACCATTCCCTCTGACGGTCATCTGTCCATCTTTGGCCACCCATAAAAGATAAAGATGTAAGAAAAATAATATGTTTGTTGTTCGATGAAGTATTGCTGAGTGTTGGATATGTGGGGTGGGTTGCTAATTGCGCTAGAAAATCTGATTCATTTAAGGCTCTCCAAATTTGAGTTTGACGAAAATATCGGATGAGGCATAGCATGAAAAAAAAAATTAACAGTGTTTCAACAGTGTTTGAGAAAATCTTAATCATTCTCCGCATAACTATTTCTGCCGACGTTGCAGTCTGCTCCACAGTACGCTATCTTTCCAACAATGAAAAATATAATATAACAGTTCCCGGTACCTTTTCACGTGATTGTGATATTGAAACTATGCGTCTACTGATGCTTGCAATTATATCAAAAATAGTCATACTAAGTGCTTGCAAATATCAACATGTTGAGTACTTGCAAACTTTTGTTATAGAGTGCTTGCAATTTTCCAAAAGAGCTCAGTCAATTCCTTGTTCGTGCATTCTAACAAGTTTTGCAAACACCTAAAGCATAGAGCGCTATATAACCATACATGCACTTAGCTTAAGCCTATGTTCTTCTCTGCCTAAGCTTCCTCCAATAGCTCAATGCTAACGCCTTGCCTCTCAGCACACCATCAGTTACTATTTCATGTGACATTGAACAGGTACCTGTTGCCATGTAAATTTTTTTACTCCCGAGTAGACTGTTTTCACATTGTAATTCAATTGACCATAATTTTTTTGCTTCGCTAGACTGTCATATTCCATTTTGCCCCGCAGGTACTATATCCACCGAGTTAAGTTTTCAAAACTAATCTTGATGTATAAATGTTTATTTACATTTTCTGCACGTTTTAGTGCATCATTTATGGCGAAGCTTAGAGGTCGCTAGCAACAAATGCATATCTCCTTTTGCCCCTCAGGTACTATATCCGCTGAGGTAAGTTTTACGAAACTAATCTTCATTTATATGTGTTTATTTACATTTCTGCACGTTATAGCGCATCATTTAGGATGAAACTTAGAGGACGCTAGCAACAAATGCATATCTGTTTCAGGAATGAATGATTAGTGACTGTGAGGTAAGTTTTCCCCTTTAGCGTAACACTTGGCTACCAAAATTTGTTTCAGCTATCATTTCGCTCCACTCCGCCCCAGCCGGTTCTCCTCATTGGGCCCTTCGGTTACATTTTTTTTTCATACATCATCAGTGCTTACTGGATTCTAATCATTCAATCAGCTTCAATGGGGTTTTAAACGGAGAGGCAAAGATTGACAATGAGATGTTCTAGGAAGACCAGTGCTAGAGATCGATCATGATAGTAGTTAGTATTTGCATATTTGTATGTGATATTGCCATGTTCACCCACCTCGCATTGTAGCTTACGATGACCATCGCGGCCATGCCGCATGGTACAATCAGCTGCTGGCTACCCTCATAGAGCTGAACGGGCAGGTAATCAATCTTTCCACTAAGCAGGCTGGTATGCTTATTGATTGTCGTTAATAGGAGGTCCTACTAGTGTTCCGGGCTAGGGGTGTTACATTAGTATTTGACAGCATTAAGATATTTACCTGGTCCCTATAAGAAATGCAGGGTGTGTCAAACCAGAGTGTAACTTTACCTTATTCTTGTTTAATCTTCCTAACCTATTCATGGTGTCACTCTGGTACATGCAACGTTGGAACAAAAGATTAGAAATGCGACGGAAAAGTTGGCTAGAGTAGTAGCTGAAATAGTATCGACAATTGCGTTCATGTATTTCAGTAGGAACTGGTTAATCACGCTCGTCGCTACATATTTACCTCCAAAGATATAATTGAAATTGCCTCATCATTCGCAATCATGTCAGGATGTGGAGGCAGACTTGTACTAGATTGAATCCAATATAATGGATGTATTCCATATATTCTTGTTGTGAGTGGCGAAGTTATCTATGTGTATTTGCTATAATACCAAGTAACCAAATCCACGAGCTTGAACACTACTAATGAGATTACGGTGCATCGAGGTGAACTTCTTGGAAAGCCAGTTTGAAAGAACTTATTATGATATTCTGATATTATATGTCTTATCTGTCGTTAAACGTAGGCCTACAAAGTTTCTAACAGTCATGACATCTGTTAAGGTATAATATGAAACTGCCGTTGGAAACACCACCAAAACTCAAGTTCAACATGAAGCGGGGCATAGCAGCATGTTCTCCAGGTTTGCTTTCCCTCTGAAAATTGGACGACACCAAGACAACACATCAAGTGACTCGGAATCTAGTGGTTGGAATGATTCAAAAGATACGAAAAGAATGAATATGTATTTAAGACTCGCAGAAGATTTCGTCAGATTTGCACTTCATCTTGTCGTCTCTCCCACTGACAAGTGTTCATGCAGTGAATTAAAATAACCTATTACTTTCTCAACAGACAACATGTTTTCATTTGCCTTGAAACCAGGTGTCTTGCTCTTCCACGATACCCGTTCCGGCTCATTGGATATGTGTGAAAGTCCGCAAACTCACAGACTCAACATGTAGGTCATTAAAAAGAGTAGGCAGTGGTCTGAGCAGCCACCTGTACCAGCAAAATAAGAAAGTAGGGCTTTCGAACTGTCAAGAACTGAGAACAAGAAAGATAGAGAATCAGCACACATACAGTCTCGATGGAGATGTTCAGATGACCAGTTTGACGACAATGCACGAGTGAAAAAAGGAAAAGATCTTTCTACCACAAAATACATTGTCCATGTATCATCACATTTTTAACAAATATTATGTATCTCCAACCTTTATTTTCTAGTAAAGCTCGAATTCAAATATCTGAGCTTTAATCAAAGCTTAAAACAGACGGCGAAGCTGAATATACTGTAGACACATCAGAATCTACTAACAGATCGCTGTAATTTTCATACTTAGATGTGGAAATGTGAATGTGCCATCATGGCATTCGGTAGATTGAATAGGTTCTCTGAAAGAAATATAGGACCATAATAGCTTTGATATAAACGTGCCATTACAGCCAAGCCCTTCTTTCACTCATAAACGAAAACACGATTGTCGAGTCTCCGCGCGCCGCGCGTTCATATGACACCACAAACCAAAATGAGATATTCCCCTACAATCTCAATCCCTACTGCGGGTCGTTCCCATTGGGAAGTCATGAGTGATATAAGCGATACTTTCACATCTGGGTGCGAATTCCCTGTGGAAAGTGTCAAGAGATGTAGTTCGATGGCGTACAAATCCGTATCAAATTCGCTCGCCACCCCGGCTCGTCTATGTCCAACCATAAAGTTAGCCACATATGATAACAAAGAAGCTATTTGACGGACTTGGTGATGACAGCGATAAGATCATGCTCTGAAACGTTCAACGTTGAGACTCACGTCGATAATACTCCGATCAATGCTGATCCTCTTCCATTCCGGCACATCTAATCCAGACGACTCTGGTAGCTGTCAATAGTGGAATGTATATAATCGGCATTTCCAAGGAGATTATGAGATATATGTCATTTTGTATCTAAGAATTA
>JASFDC010000067.1:0-20794 GCA_036937075.1 Mycocalia duriaeana | reverse complement strand
GTAATACCCCATTGAGAATACAGGACGAGGTTTGCTTCATGTACGATCCGAAGAGAGCTTGCCGCGGAACAGATCGACAAAGGAAGGCCGCTCAAATTCTTTAATAGCACATCTTGCAACTTTGGGATTCCTACAGTAGTCGTCATCTCCTATCATTCTGGAGCCTTGATTTAGTCTCCTCAAAAGCGCAGTTAATACGATAGGGCATTTATCGGATTTGCTTGTTTGAAAGGGGGGGCCTGCGACTTGAAGCAAGTAAGAAAGAGGAGAACTGCAAAAAAGATCCCAGTGCCAAGATTCTCAAAGACGATCGACCTATAGCTGATTGGTAGCGAGAGCAAACTAGCTTCCTTCCTTTCTTCGTTCACAGCACTTTGGAAGCACTGTTCAACTCCTGTCTTGGGCGTTTAATGGTAGGTAAAGGGAGGCGCCTAAATCTTACCTGTCGCAATGCGTCAGTGCTCAATAAATGTTAGAAGGTACGTCCTGGCGACCATCGAAGTGATTTACGGTGAGAAAGCCGGGGAACGATGAAGCATTAATGAGCTTCAGCTTCGTTTTGGTTCTTTCCTTCTTTGCCTAGTATAGACGAAGAAGCAAATGAAGCAGATTCAAGAATAAATAGGATCCCCTGCCAAATAAGATCTGCACAGCAGCTATAGAAATCTCTGTAATTTGAGTAGTTGCGTTTCTAAAGATGATGTAGGTAGCCGCCAGAGTCGGACGATGTATCAACATTAAATCTGATCAGATGTATAACTGAAGTCACATAAGCAGCCGTGATTCAAGAAGAGCTTGAAGGAAGTTGAATGTTATTGGAGAGCTTGGTCGTGCCAGATAGTGGTGAAAGACCCAGAGTCACTTGAAGATACCGCACGCGATCGGGATGGGGTGAAGACATGTCTCGTGTGGGACAAGGGCGCCTATACGACCTGGCCGCCAACAGGAGAGAAGGCGTTACCAGCGCTAGTCGCTCTTTATCTCGCTGATTGTTTATAGCGCTGGGACAGCTATAAACTAGATCCTTGAGATTCTTAGAAGAGATGTTGGATTCGACTTATGTCCACGAATCCAGGTTTGCTCGAAATGTTTAAATAGTCTTGATTTGGGTTCCTAGTTATATAGAGGCACACGCGTGCCGCGTCGGCCCAGAAAACATAACTACTCGGACGCAGAATCAGCAACAGAAGAGGTCTCGGAAAGTTCGAACTTTGAGCAAATCGAGGTATGGTCACGTAGCACCTAATCATATCGGCCCGACTGGTTCTTCTAGCTTATCGTCGCTTTCGCCGCTCAACCTTCTGCTGCCAGTCCGAACCGGCAAAGAGAGGACGTTAAGATGATGCCGAACAGTTTCCTGAACGAGGTGATCAGTCCCATGGGTCGTTACATTCTGGATTCTGATGTTGCTGTTTTTGTGTATTGATACGAGATGAGGGGGAGATGGTATTCCTCCGAGGTAGCGCGAGAGGATGCTTAGAGAAGAGCGAGCGAGATGTGACTGGTAGAGAGAGCGCTGATTAAAATGGGTCACCCATGTACCTGAGTCGGGATTCGGTCACACCTAAATCTCGATTCCACCTCATACACCTCTACGCGCCCGTGAGAGCCCTCCTCCCATTCCGTCCTCGCCCCTCCTTTCTCTCCCCTCTTTCTCTTCTTACGACCACGCACGACGACGGGCGAACGAGTATACGACGTGGAACAGGACAAACCCAAAACTCATAACCTATCACCTACCCAGACTACTCCCACTCAGCCAAGCTATCATCGCTATCTCTATCTACGTATCTCCCTATCGCACAAGACCCTATATCACATACCTGTTGGTTTCAAGGGACATCCCTGTTGCTTTCTCTACTCGTACAACTGCTCTCTTGCTGTCGCTGTCATCTTGCTATACTCTCCGCAGTCCATCTAGACATACTTGACTTGGCGATTGCGGAATTTTAACACAGCCTCCTCTTGAACACACCATCCCCGCCAACACCTATCCCTCTCAACCCACTTCCTCCTCCGCCTGTCTTCTCTCTTCTTCTTCTTCTCCACCACAATAATCACCTTCAGGCGTTGTACCGCCCACCCATGATAGAAGGTCGGGACAGGGACACTCGCGATCGGGACCGCGAAATTCGAGAGGGAGTAGAGCTAGTAGAGGTGGGTGGAATTGTTGTGGATGGGCCGCTGGCATTACATTATGGAGAGGCGGGGACATTTGGGGTATTGAGGGATGCTGAGAAGAGTTTGGGTGAGTGACTTGGTTTTGGGATTGGAATTGGTACTTACGAATTTATTTGTCTTTTTCTTCTGCTATTGTGAACTGTCCATATTACCGCACCTTCCTCTGTTCACCAAATTTACTCGAACCTGGTGGCTCGCTTATATTCTCCCCTACTCTTTCGCTCTGCCTTTCGCTCTGGCCCTGAAACTGCTTACCGCTCCCTCTTGCCCTGACTCGCATACCCTCCCTCTTGATTGCGTACCTCCCCTCCCCGATTACCGTCCCTGGACTTTAACCGCTTACCGCCGCCTCCGGCTCTAACTCGCTTACGGCCTCGTCTCGCCCCCTCATAGAATCCCACATAAACTCCCCAAACGACGCATCTTCCTCCACCCTCTCCGTCGGCAACGATGGATACGACATTTATGGCGTGTTCGATCCTAACTTGGGGAGTGATGAGGATGTGTTAGGTTCGTACCTGCTTTTTTAATTTATTTTTATTTGAGTTACTTTTGAGTGATTAATTCTTTTCTGGTTATTCGTATCACTGTCAATTTTGAGTTCCTGAACGTTTTGGAATGCTCTCCAAAATGAAATTTGTATTTCTTCTAATAATTTTTCACTCTTTTTTTTCCCCTCTCATTGCCTCCCCCAACTCCCACCTCTCTAACCCCCTTCCCATAGAAAATGACTCCCCATACCCCGAAGTTCGCTCAGCAGTAGCCAACTTTGATGATCCCACCATGCCAGCTGCAACCCTCCGAGCCTGGGTCTTAGGCATCTTCTGGGCCATCCTCCTCCCCGGCATGAATCAGTTTTTTTATTATAGGTTTCCAAGTGTTCTTATTGGCGGCGTGAGTTGCTTGAGCGTTCAAGTGGTTAAAAAGATGCTAAAATAAAACAGCTCGTAGCGCAATTGCTTATTTTCCCTCTTGGACGGTTGTGGGTTCGGGTTATACCACATGGGAAAATTTTTGGAGTTGATCTTAATCCTGGGCCATTTAATATCAAGGAACACGTATGTGTATTTTCCTTACATCTTAATTGTTGCGCTAAATTTCAGTTTAGGTGCTAGTAACGATAATGGCATCCGTAGGCGCCCAAAGCGCATACGCCACTGATATTGTCGCTGTCCAGAGAGTATATTATGATCAGAACTGGAGCTTTAGCTGTATGTTCCTTCCCCGCTCTTCCCCGACCTAAATCATCTCAAACTCATCTAATCATCTAAAAGACAAATGGATGCTCGTCATATCCACCCAACTCATCGGATTCTCAATAGGCGGTATCACACGAAGATTTCTCGTCAACCCTGCTTCTATGAGTACGCCTTTTCCGTTTCACATCTTCCAAGACTAACATCTTACGCACAGTATGGCCAAACACCCTCGTCTCCTGTGCGCTATTTAACACCCTCCATTCACAGCGATACGCTGGTATAGGGCAGAGAGAGGGTATATCGAGAGAAATGTTCTTTCTTTATGCGTTTATGGGCGCTATTCTGTGGTGTACGTATTCATATCTAAATTTAAGTGCTATTTTTTTTTCTGAAGTGGGGCATAGACTTCCTACCAGGATACTTATTCCAAGCTCTAAGCGTGTTCAGCTGGGTATGTTGGGCTGCTCCTGATAATATCGTATGTTTTTTCTCATTTACTGTCTGGTTGGTTTTTGATAAGTGGTTTTGTAGAAAGTCAACCAGATATTTGGGTATCATAGCGGTTTGGGATTCTCATTGATTACTTTTGACTGGAATCAGATTGCTTATATTGGGAGTCCGTGAGTCGATTTTGTTTTATCTTTTTGCACTTTTTGCTTATGCTGTTGATAGTCTGGCCACACCTTGTACGTCTCTGCGTGCTTATTCTATCTTTCTCTTAAATCTTCCTACCAGGGTGGGCAGAAGCGAACATTATGATTGGATTCGTTTTCTTTTATTGTAAGTACCAGACTAGCTTGATTGCTTCTAAGTTGCTCATTTGAATTTAGGGTTCTTGACACCTATTCTTTATGTTCGTATAATTGCCGCTCCCATTCTAATCGTTAAATACTAACTCGATAAAAACAGTACAAAAACGTATGGCAAAGCCAATATATGCCGTGAGTGACCCAATCTCTCAAGGCTACGCCCACTAAACGATGTCGTCCAGTATGTCAGCTACACATGCCTACGACAACAGAGGAAACATCTACAACGTCTCACGCATTCTCGACTCACGTGGAGCACTAGATCTCGCTGCATACTCAGCTTACAGCCCTCTATACCTTCCGTGCGTACTTTAATTTGTTCCTCACGTACAACAGCACAACTCACGCACTGTAGAATGACGTTCGTCATGTCATATGGCCTTTCCTTCCTTTCTATAACTGGTACGCTTTCTCGTTGTTATCTCTTTCGAACTTTATTAATAAATGGGCTAATAATAGCTACTATTACGCATGGTGCGGCGTTATGCTTTCTTTCTTGTACTATACTGACTCGTCTTTTTTTGTTGCGCAGCTATCATACATTTTTGGAAACCTATACGATTACATTTCAGTCGAAGAATGCATGAACAGCCGGATATACATGCTCAACTTATGTCACGGTATCCGCAAGGTGAGTGTGGGCTTTTTGGAGCGCTGCCATACTATTTTAATCTGTTTTTGTTACAGTGCCGGAATGGTACTATATATGTATTTTCAGTGAGTTCTGAGTAGAATTCCTGCGGGACTTGACTAATCGATCTTGGATAGTGATGACATTCGCGTTCGCGTGTATTTGCATACAGCTATGGCCTACCGGGATGACGATATGGGCATTGGTTATCGCGCTCCTTATTGGTGCGTAGATGCTCTTTAGGATAAATTATTGCCTCATCATTCGTCGCGTTTTTAGCTGCAGTCTATGTGATTCCTATTGGTAAGCTCGCTAAGATTCATCCACTCCAGCGATACTCTGCTAAAGGATGTAATATAGGCATGATACAGGCTGTAACTAACAGACAAGTCGGGCTCAAGTAAGTACAAGCCTTACTTAACTTTAGGTACTCTGTGACTGACGCTTTTTCTAGTGTCCTCACGGAACTGATCGTCGGGTTCATGATACCGGGAAAACCGAATGCGATGATGATGTGCGTATACAACTATCTAGTCTTTGGCGCCATTGCTTATCATGCCTTTTTAGATTTAAGGTTAGCTTATTTCGTCCTCAGAGCTTATCGAAATCTTATGCTCCATACAGACGTTTGGCTACATTGCAATGGCCCAAGGTAAGCAGTGCTCTGCATGTGGATTGGCATTTACTCACATATCGAATCCAGCAATGCAATTTACGGCAGACTTCAAGCTTGGACAGTAAGTGAGGTGCTCTTGAAAGCTGCAGAGAAATTGATTGAAACCCAATAGCTACATGAAAGTTCCTCCGCGCCCGATGTTCTGGTGTCAGGTGTGCTCAAGAGTCCTTGATCAAAATTATCTTTGCTTAATTATCCATGTACCAGGTGATCGCAACTTTAATAGCCGGAACTGTACAACTTGGGGTGCAGGCTTGGTGAGCCCATGTCTCCTTAAGAATATTAAGAGCCAAGCTGACAACTGATGTAGGATGTTCGAACATATACCGTAGGTTGATTCTCATCTAGCTGGGTATTGTCTTACGTCTGCATCAACAGTGACCTTTGTAGCAAGAACCAGAAGGACAAGTAGGTTTTACAACTTTTCTGGTGGATATATATATTTAACATCTCTACATAGCTTCACTTGTGCCTCGACGCATGTATTCGGCACAGCGTCAATCATTGTATGTTTAGATCTATGGATATCGATATACTTTTTCTTATATCACGAGTGTAGTGGGGTGTTATTGGACCCGCTTTGCAATTTACCAAGGGACAAATATACTAGTCAGTCGTTGTTTCATTAGACCGGTTTTCACTGATGCTAACTTTATTCTTGTAGTGGTTTGCATGACCCCTCCCTTCGTTTATCTGCATACTAATTTTGCCGTAGCTCTTGCTTTTTTCTTCATCATTGGCGCTGCTTGCCCCGTTGTCCTCTGGCTGATTACACGGAGATACCAAAATACAGTCTTGAACTATCTAAAGTAAGCACCGACCTTACCGCTCTTTCCTTCAACATAACCTAACATATATTCAGCTTCCCGTGAGCAGCAATACTCTATCGACGCAGTTGTAGATTCGTTGCTGACTAGGTTGTTTAGCCTTATCTTTGCAGGCTTGGACAATATACCTCCAGCTACTGCAGCCAACTATGTACCTTGGGCCATCATTGGATTTATCTTCCAGTTTATCGTGCGGCGAAAACAGTTCTCCTATTGGGCTAAATATAATTGTGCGTATACTGTCTTTGTCCAAACCACAACTTCTGACAGCGCTTTGTAGATGTTTTATCGGCCGCACTCGATGCTGGCACTGCAGTCGGACTAATTCTCGTTTTCTTCTGGTCAGTTTCAATTGTCATAAGCTCGCTGTTCTAGACTAATAGTCCTCTTATAGCTTACAATACCCTCAAAACGGTAACATAGGGCACAGCTCAATACAGCAATGGTATGTTCCTTTCTAATGTTCACGAGCACACTCTTACTTTCCACAGGTGGGGTAACACAGTCTACAAACGCACAGCGGACTGGTCAGGGACACCACTCAGACAAGTGTCTGTCGGGGGGAAAATTGGGTATGTCTACTGGTCATGCTGTTATAAATTGCCCACGTTGATCGTTCTCATTTTAGTCCCGATATTTGGTAGATGAATATTGAATTATTTAATTATGTTGTATCATTAGTATACTAGATAAAACCCAAGGGTGAGACATAAAGATGGACTCCTTGTAGGGACAGTTATGTACAAATGGAAAGTGCTTTCATGATCAATGCGCTGTCTCCGTCAAAAAATAAGGAAATCATAAGGATGAAATATTGTTTTCTATTGGTGTGAGCAAATGAATCGTCGTACAGCAAATAGCTCCAACATCGCACAGTTTAGCATATGCACTTCTTATCATAACCCCAAAGATGATACCACTGCTTGAGCAGCACCAGCCATTGAATTTTTCCATTGCTTTCCTCCTACCCCGTCGATGAGTCCACCCACACTCTTCTCATCTCCCAAAACATAAGGCCATCCTCCATCGGCGCTTGTGCTTACCCCTTGGACAAGAGGAAGCTCACCTAGGATCGGCACGTGTAGACGACTAGCAGTAATGCGAAAGTTATCAGGGGATCCTAGTAGATGAATATAGCGCGTTATAATGAATAATTATATGTAGCGGAGCTGACGTCGCTCACCAAAAAGATAGCGTGGCTCGGGGTCGGTGCAGGAGGGGCATAGGTAGTGGGATTGGTTCAGGAGTAACCCAGTTATCTATAAAATACTTAGCAAAGGTTTTATAGAGAATGAAGGATAGTAGGGGCTCACGGGCACAGACACTTTCCGGAGCATTGAGATGCCCTTCTTGACATCGGAGAGGGCTACGTCCTGAGGCGTCGAGACAATTACCGCTCCTACATTATTATAAGTTCGTTAGGCAATTCTCGTTCAAAAAATAAATTACTTACCATCCACTGTCACCAACTGCCCAAGCGTGAGTGGCACATCACCAGTTCCAGGAGGCATATCTATAACAAGAATATCTAGTCCTTCTCCACCAGCACTCCAATCGACATCAAATAAAAGCTGCTGCACGGCTTTCTGAACCATCAGACCCCGCCATACAACTGGGGTATCGTTATTCTCGGAAGAAGGGAGAAGAAAACCCATGGACATGCATGGAAGACCGTGGTTCGTCAGAGGTAGGATGGCACCTCCTAGAAAGACGTCAGCAAACGTCTGCCGAATTAACACGATGGAAACACACCTGGAGTCAACTCTGGCTCTCCACAATTTTGTAATCCCATAAGAGTTGGAACTGATGGACCGAATATATCAAGATCAAGAATCCCAACTCGGAGACGCGCAGATGTCTGTGGGTTTTTTTGAAGAGCAAGGGCAAAGGCTAGGTTCACTGATATTGGAGCATTTACATGAGCTACAATTTCAGACAGCAGATGAAGTGTAACGACTCACGAGCAATTGTGCTTTTCCCGACGCCGCCTTTTCCACTTGCAACAGCTAAGACCTTTTTGACATTTGGTATGGGGCGCTTGGCAACTGGTCCTCCCTTTCGAGGCATTTGAGGCGGAAGTTGCTTCCTTGGAAGACCCTAAACCGTTATGAGCATATGTGGTGTAATTAGAGAGTTTCTTGTACTCACAAGTGGGTTTTCATGTTTGACAACAATAGAGGTTGTAAAGAGACGGAAAAAGGATGTCGATGGACGGAGCAGACATGGCTGGAGCAGTACAACCATGTTCTGTTTAGGAATCAGGAGTTTGGCAAATAATCGCCATTACAAGCTGGGTATCATTTCAATTTTATGTTACAGTTCGCCAATGATTTTAAATTGCTATGACACTGATTGCCTTTTTCTGAAGCAGTTACATCTAAGTTTGAGAGGACCGCTGGTGAATTGTCTTATTGCAGAAAGATTTTGATAAATTTAATCAAAATTTAATATGTCTTCTAAGGTGACATAGTATATATAAATAGGTCTAATGGCGGCAGTAGTACAGTGTAAGGGGACCATTACAGAAAAGGGAGGGGAATTATGAGTAGGGGGTAATCTTGACCACAACTTGGGATTCGCCTTGACAGATCTGCGAGGATATGTTAAGCATGAAAGATAGCAGAAACAAACGCTAATTCTACGTACCATGGTCTCGCCGATAGCAGAGCGGTATGCTCTCCTGAAGCTCTTCCACGGCTCAGATTGGGAATAACTAAAGGGATTTTTAGCATATGCTTTTCATAGACTTTGATAGTGCACCTACGCATGGATGCCAACGTCATCGTTATCATCGACCAAAGCTTGCAAGCTAAGGACAAATTCTGCCCAAAGAGCTTCACCGTTCGTAATCGCACATGCTCCTTTACGGAGACCTGGCCAGGCATCGCGAAGAATGCGGCGTGCCCGGCCGATCCATGGCCTCTCGCCATCATCAGGAATGGACGAGATAGTTAATGCGGCTTGCTCGTCGCAAAGGATGGTTTGAATGGTATCTTCATCCTTGTTATAGAGTGCCTCATAGAGCGGCTCGCGGATGGCAGCTTCTGCGCCGGTCAGAGAGCCTTCAAAGTACATCTGATCCAGGCGGGCGAGGAGGTGCACGCCACGGCCACGGACGGAGTTGGCTGCGTTATCGCGGGCCACAGTGATCTTGTCAATGTGCTCTTCGGTGTAGGGACCGTGCATGCCTATAAAAACCAACATGAGCTCGTTTTGTACGGCAGTGGCTATGAATCTTTACCTGAAACACTGTCCATGTAACGAAGAATCTGAGCTCCACCAATACCAATACCGTCAACTCCTGATAGAACAGCGTCTTGGATGTTGTGGAACTTGAATCCAGCAGACATGTAAGTCGTCAATCCAACGGAATGGGCACGATGAACCAGCTCCAAAGCTTGTTCGAATCCGAGTTGGAGGATAATGCCTGGGATGGATATTTAGATTGGTATGAATGGTTTAGTTGGAGAGGTCTTACATTCAGAAGGATAGCTGTCAGCGGCACCATCCCAAGTGACCTTGTCAAAGTGGCCGAGAGCTGCAAGTTCGATACCGCGGCGGCCAATGTCAATTTGCTCGGTGAGCAGGCGAGGAGTACCATCTTCATTGGGGTTCAAGTCATCGAGAATAGGATGGTTGAGATTGAACGCAGCGGAGCTATAGCGAATGTGAGTAAATCGAAATATTTGATGACCAAAGTGACATTTACAAGTATTGCCTGTGATTACGAAGAGCGTGGCCAGCAAGACCGCGCATGTAAGCGACCATTTGGGAAGTCCTCAAACCATCCATGGCGACCTTGCATTCTGCAGCTCCCAAAGCGAAAGCACCAGTAGCAGCAGCTGATGTGGTGTTGACGACTTTGATGAAATCGTACTGGAATTCACCACTGTCCTTCAAGGCGCGTCCTACGAAGTAAGTATTTGGAGCCGCACTTCCAGTATGCAGACGGGTTCGAGCAAAGTCTGCAATGGAAGGAATACGATAGGACTCAATGCAATCGCGAGTAAGGTTCTGAGGACGTTCAAGATCTGTGTAGAGCAGAATAAGCAAGATCGAAAAAGGAAGAATCGGAGTAAACAACTCACGCTCAACGTGGACAATGGCGCCGCGCATCCATCTGGTCTTGCGAGTAGTACCGAAAACGTGACCATCTCCAGGGTCAGTCAAGCTAACATAGGTCTGAGTATCACGACGGAAGCCTACAGTCCCCAGGAAGCGAGCGTCAAGGGGATTGAATGGGTTGTTTCCTTGCTGAAGGAGGTGGTACCCGACGTGGAAAGCCTGTAATGAAATCCTTGTTATCAGTGAGATCCTTGTAGAGAATATAATGTATTTACCACAAAGTCAACAAAAGAAGGATCACGGCGCTCATTTCTAAGAGCATTGGCGACTTCGATAGTAGTCTTCAAGAAATCAGTGCCAAACTGGCTGGGCCAACTGATTACGAGTCTCTCGGGCCGACTAGTGACAGTGAAGAAGAAGTGGGATGCAGGAGCAGCCGACTTGCGTATTCCTCCTTCAGAGGACATCTGCATGGGCTGTATATGAGACTTGAGCAGCTGGTTTGCTTCATAGAGGTCAATTCCACCGCGTAAGCCCCCTGGAGATGAAGGGTAGCTGGAGCCAGGTGAACTGGAGGTCGACAATGGTGTATATTTGTTACCACCGATAGCATCAAGAGCACGAGAATGTAAATCGGAAACCTCGTCGAGGCTAACGATAGTATCCTTAATGCTCTTGGCGGAAAGGAGCTTGGAGAAAGTCGCTTTAGCCGAAGTGCGTAGATAGTCGTTCTTAACATCGGAGAATATATCGTCTATCACTTCGTTAAGTGATTCTTGAAGCTGCTCATCCGAGACCCGAGCAACTGTTATATTGTGATCAGCTTAATGAGTTACATGAAGGAAAAAAAGGTACTAACAGTAAGGGAGCTGGACGCCACGATCGAACTTCGAGCCTCCGTAATAAGCCACCTTCCATTCTATTCGAGCAGAGTCAGAATTTATAGGCAGAGATTTGTGAGATATTTCTTACTGGCAATACGGAGAAGGAAAAGGACATTCTGAGCAGCGGCAATAGCAACACTGCGGAAATGTCCACCATGAAGCTGGAACTCTTGTTTAGACAACTCTGGAATGGTTTGACGGCGAGACTCTGCAGCCCGAGTAGCTAAGTAGCCATTGGGCTGCAAGATGGGGGAGGAAGTCATGTTGGGAGAGAAAGACATGAAGAATTGAGTCGATAGTCTAAGTGGGTCCGAGTTCTAATGAGTGCTTCAGGCTGGAAGGGACTCTGAAGAAATCCTGCTTCGTGTCAGCCTCTACTTATACGAAAACGAGGATGCATAGTGGACAGTTTAGACATCGACAAATATCTTCGAACTTCCAACTTCTCCGAACGCTTGTGGTATCGGCAGGCCAATAGAAGCCATGACAGAAAGCCTCAACGTGGAGAACGGCCGAGTTCTGTCCAAGTGTAGCTTTGTCATCGTCGGCAGACCCAGGTTGTACAGATCTCGTTCGCATCCTGGACTCTTCGTATACCACTGACATTTCCGTTCGTGGTAGAAATCGGTTTATGCACATCGTGGAAAAGAAATGATGGCAAAGTCGCGGACATGCCCTCGGTCAGTAAGTTGATTAGATTACAGTAACTTCAGGTCGTCGCGGCAATGTAGAGTTGATAGCGCGGCTATTTGCCTCATCTGCAGCAGTGGAATGCACAAGTTGGACCGGAGTTCGGCAACTATACTATAGCATCCCAACTAAAGCATACGCCGGTCCCTAACGTGGATCGTAGTCTCTGAGAGTGTACATGTACCAGCACCAATTGTAAATGTGCATTGCGGTGCAGCTTCGGGCTGGTGGGAGACACTGTCCCACAATATTGCAACATTTCTTGGAGATACCCGAATCCAGCTCAAGAAGATGATTGAACCTGAACAGATGTTATAATTGCACGACTTGTGCTTGAGAAATATCGTCCGGTTTGGCATACAGATACCTAGATTAAATTGGAAATCCATTAATTTAGTCCCAGAACAATGTTGAAGCTCGGCTATATCTCACCTTTAAATTCAAAAGCTTAAGTTAGCATGAACGTGGCAAAGCTAGCAACCTTGGGCCGGATCGAATGCCCGACAAGATGATACCACCAAGTGCAATGCAAATGAAGATGAACTTCGATTTGTGCGTCCAAAACACTATCGTCGCTCTTCAAAAATGCGCAAATGAAGATTTCTGGAATACTAATGGACGATGCAGGCTATAATCATGATACTGCTGAGATCCATTGCAATGCCTCTAGGGATATTCGGTCCTCGATCCACTATGGTTTGCGATAGTCACAGCGGTTGTATATTTCTTTTGAACGTGCCACGTTGGTGGCTATCCTATTTCGACTAGTCCGTCTATCTGAAGACGGCTATCAAGAATGGGAGCACCTTCGCTCTTCTAATCGACAAATGTGCAATGAACAACGAAACTATGGCTGACCGGACTGGGCAACTCGGAGTGATAGATGGATGAGACTCGGTCGACGGTGAAAATTGTGATAAGCATAGCAGTTTATATTGTCCGATCGCTCAACGTTTTCTCGCAAGCTGGATTGCCAGTCAGGCTGGTATACACCATTATGTGTATGGCAATGGAAGGCCTTTCGGCATTTCCAGCTGGACGAGCTATCATCTCGACAAACCATTGAATTTCAATGTTATGCATATCCGAGTAGAGCGAGCTTTCCACCATAGATGCCAATCATAGGAGGATGTTGAAAAGCCGATGTTTGTCCCCGGATTTCTCCTGTGGAATTCAAACGTGACATGTAGTAAGGGTTAGTATGAAGCAAAAGATGTTAAAACTAGCGCTGAGGACGTTCGAGTCCGTGAGCGTTTGTTGCGCTTTGCTGGTGGAATCTTGTTGATCTACTAGCTTCAAGTAATTCGAGTGTTGCTCCTGCCAAATAAGCAAAAATACTCCACATCAGGAAGTTCGATGCAAAGCAAAATCATATTCCGTGTTCACAACGCTGACATTTATATTTTAAAGCTATGTAAGTGCATCTTTGAAATTATTTAAACAGCATGCGTCTCTCTAACTACAAAAATTAATTTACGTTTTACAAGCAAAATCTCCGAATATTCCAAGAAAAGTATGCATAACTTTGTATAATGTAACTTGTATATGAAAGCCTCATCATTGGCATAGTGCCTATAAACACACTTTCCACAACATTCATCTACTGCACTACTGGAATCTGAGCCTCAACTGAGTCTAGCAGGTTCTTTCGGTAGGCATCTCCACCTATCTCCACTGGACAGCGGTTATAGTGGACATGAATCTCCACCATCGGTCATCGGGGACCCACAACAATCTGTTCAAGTTAATGTAAGTTTACGCAAATAACCATGTCCAAGCCGCTAAGGTTTCTGGAATTTATTCACCAGAAGGCAATTTCTGTTTCTCTGTGTCCTTTTTTCTTCATAGTTCTGAAGTCAATTGCGCGCATGTATGCTTTATTAACAACTCAAATAAACTTTCCAGAACTCGGGATCATCGCCACTAGGACAATTGAATTCCTTCAGAACAGTACATCTGTTTTTATGTTTCAATGCGAGCCTTGGATCCGAGTCCTCTGAAGATTGACGGTAATGCGAAACTGCATCCCGGGCAGATTGATACCGACGGATCAAGAAATAAACTGTGCGGGGGCATGAATTCCATTAACTCCGAACCTGAAAATCCTTAAATCTAAATCCCTAAGTTTAAAATTACATATTAAATGGCGCTTAACCCAAAAAAGATATGTTATCTGTCTTGTGAACTCGGAGATTGGAGGAGCGGTAATCGGCTATAGCCTGACTATACTACTTACAGAATTCCCCAGGCCACTCAGACATCGCCTATAAAGATATATATACATGCAAGGCCGGTGATCTTTACCTGGTTTTTGCTCATCCCCATTAAAACTGCCAGGTCTACCCACGACGAGCACCACCACCAGACCCACTATCACCACACACCAATCCACTCAAACTCAAGAACAACATCAAGACACGTATATTCCGAACCAAGTCGAAACTACACAAAATAAACAAGTAAATAAGCCAATCCTGCCATCCTTGACACCGGAAGAATGGTGAAAATCACTGGGATTTTATAGTAGAGTAGGGCGGCACATAAAAACCAGTTATGCACCTATAATGAGGAAATAATCAATATGTGTTTATGATTTACGAGATAACCTGCAAGCAGGCTTTGGATGAGGTACACCCCCATCCGGAGGGAGAGGCCAAGAAAGAAAGAAGAAAAAGATATGAGACCGAGCGTAATGTATGTGTGATGGATCGTGCAAGATTCTAGGGGGCGTAACGTGGATGGGCGGCTCAGAGCTCATCGCAGAAAGGAAGGTCTTCGTCGTCGCCAGCACTGCCGTCTGTTGGGTCGGCTGCTGCAGCTGCAGCTGTTGGGGTTGGTGTGACTTCGGAGGAGGAGGAAGAGGTAGCAGCAGCTACGGAAGAGGAGGAAGAAGAGGTAGTGGCAGCATCGGAAGAGGAAGATGATGAGGTAGTGGCAGCATCGGAAGAGGATGAAGAGGAGGTAGCAGCAGGTGCAGCAGAGCTCGAGGAATCCTCTTCGCCTTCACAGTCCTGATCATCCCCATCGTCTGTTGGAGCTGCCGCTGCCGCAGAAGTGGTAGTAGCAGCCGAATCGGAACTATCCTCATCATCTTGACAATCCTCGTCATTTCCTCCATCGTCACTGCTATTGTTGCTGTTATTCGCAAATGATGCGGCAGCGGTAGGAGACGTAACTACAGTAGCGGCCGAGGATGAGCTGGTAGCAGCAGCAGTGGTCGAGGCAGCAACAGCAGAGGAGGAAGATGAAGAAACAGCGGTGGATGAAGAAGCGGCGTCGGCGGATGACGAAGCGGCGGCGGAGGACGCGGGGTTGGCGGGAGTGGCGCCGGGAGGGATGCTGGATGCGGGAAGGACACCGGCGGGGGTTGGCGGGACTTGAACGGTGCTTGAGACGCAGAGAACCTGGAAGAGAGGAGATGAGAATCGTTTCAGGAAGACATGGATATGGTGATATGGAGAATGAAGAACGGGATTGGTAGTCAAGGATGTATTGAGGGATTCACCCGCCACACAAAAATTCCCCAAAGAATTAAACCCAACTCACCTCGCCAATGTAAATATTATCGCACTCAGGGCTAACATTCGGGTTGTTCATCCCAAAAATGGTGCTATTCAACCCGTGGTTCGCCGCGATCTGCGAACACGTATCGTCGGCTTTAACAATGTAAGTGGTTGAGCAGTCTTCGTTGATGTTGCCAAGACAAAGAGCGTCCCCGGGGTTGAGGTTGGTGCATTTGGAGTTAATTTGCGGGTTGACAACAGCGAGTTGGTAGCTTTCGTTGAGGTGGGTTAGTAAGGGAGTGGATGAGGTGATGGGAATGGGGGAACTTACGTAGACACGTTATTCGAGGCTGAGATTGTGTCGCACCAGTCTCCAGATTGAATGTTATATGTCCTGGCGCAGTCGGCAGCATAGACGGCTAGAAAGAAACAAAGCACCATCAGCATCCCAGTTCAAAAAAATCCTAAGAAAAAGGCCCCTAACATTGAACCAAAAGAGCACCGAGGGCAAGAGCGAAAGTGTGTGCTGCAAACATAATGAATGTAATGTTATAAAAGAGGGACTGCTCGAAGCGTGAAAGTCGAAGGGAGAAAGGGAAGGAGGAGGAGGAAGGGAGAACGGTGTTGGTGGCGATGAGGAGAGAATGAAACCAACAAGGGGACGGGTTCATCTGCCCATCATTCACACTCCACGGAGCTACGGCGCCGGAATCGTTTGTCACGCGTATCGCCTTGGTGATGCGGAGGAAGGCTGCGATCCTCCGCTCGCCGACAATTATCTAAAATCATCTAGATCTAGCCGAGCGCTGAATTGCAATGCAAGAACTCCTCCAGCTTCCAGCTCTGCCAAAACCGCAGTTGAAGAATTTTTCCTGTCTTTCTTGGCTCTATAAGATGCGATTATAAAACCAGGGCAAATCAATGATCTCCGAAGATCCATGTGCTCTGAAAGTTCTCGCTGTCTGTCAGATTTCTGTGTATTATATTCAGCAAAGTGTATTTACGCACAGTTCTTCTTCCTCGAAGATGATTTTGTTGAAAAAATAATGGCTGGCGTCTAAAAACGGTGAGGGGTATAGTTGAAGAACAACGTTACAAGCAGGGCACGGCACAACAGCAGTGCATTTTTGATAGCATTTTGAAGCTCAGACGGCTCTCAGCAACTGGTGCATTTGACGTCTGGCACATATGATACTCCGAGTCTCAATTCGTCGTCTTGGTCGTGCATTGGAAAGCGCATCTGTATCAACATATCTTTCTGAGCATAGGCTCCTGAAACCTTACGTAGCTTCGTGCCATATCAATCTCGTTCATCTTCATCTGTTTATATACTTTCACTGAATGCTTCGTTGTTTGATTCTATCATCTATGGCTTCAACTTCCACTCCCATACCCCACGAGACATGACATACTCTCAACGATCCTTTTATTCTAGACTGGCTGTATATCAAGGAACCCTCTCATTCGAGCATGTATAAATCCCAGTGCATCCTGTAATAATATTTGTACAAAATATGTACCAAATGACCAACGGCTTTAATTTCGCGGAAGCTGAGTCTGAAGGTCGGGTACACTCTTCACCGTCTCTATCATTAATCCTTTCAATGTGCTTCTCTGGGTGTCTGACATTCTAGTCTTGCTGGAAGTACGTGGTAGCTTACTTGTAAATTACCATATCACGTCGTTGTAATGCATCCTGGCTTCTGGTTCTGAAAACGTCTTCTCAAGACGCCGCTGCGTCCAGGACGCACAGAGCCGTTGTCTGCTCGTGTCATCGTAGACTGACCCACGGTCCGTGACTTGCCTCAATAACCACCCTACCGCTAATTTTTGACGATGTTTTCTAGGTCACACCATGCGAATGACTCTCCATGAAGTGCTGTACTAAGTTGGATTATGTCTCCAGTCTGACGAGACCCTACGGTTATTCATCTGCTATGTTTCTGTCCTATTACAATGAAGAACTTCTCTTTCTTTCCATCATACTCTTGTGACTTCGTCACTCGCACTCCCCATGTCAAGTATAAATAGGACAGATGAACTATTTACATCGAGGCAGTGTCGCGTCTTCGTGCATGTGGAAGTTCCCATCTAATAGACAGGCAGCCACCAGGGCCAGCGTTAACGCGTCGCTCCATATCAAACCACCATCATCTAAGCATAATCCTCAATACACACAGTTGAATTGCTCAAAAACGATGGATGAATTTCCAATTACAAATCCTTCGACGCTTCGTAAACGAGACAGGCTCGCTCTGCTCCTTAAGCCTCGTGCTACTGGCGGTACGCCTAAGGTGTCACTAGATTCACGTTTGATCGAAGGCAACACTTCTACTATACAGTCCACCGATGTCTGCACCCGCTTCGCTGCCCTCTCCGAGTCGCTGGACATTCCTGGTCTTGAACGAGCCGCTAATGCCATAATGGGGATCATTCGAACTGCAGAGGCATGTTTACAGTTCGTCTTTCCCGCAGTCAATAGTTGCTTATCCCCCCCTCAGCTTGCTAAGTACAATAAGGATAATTGCAATCATATTGCTGAACAAGCTAATGTATTGTTGATTGCTTTGGAGAAGGGTCTAGCAAGTGACGACCTCATCAACCATGATCATCTCAGGTGCAATGTTAATTCTTTTGTCCTGTAAGTTGACATTATTATTACTTACTTTGCTGTAAGAGAGCTAATGTCTATCCTCCACCAGCCAGCTTGAAGAGGTTCATAATCTGGTCAAAAAATTGTCTCAAAACAAATCACTTTTGTCAATGTTAAGCTCTGCTAAGAGTATGGAGACAGTTGAGAAGTGCAAAGCTTTGCTCATTAGAGCTGATGCAATTATGAATGTTAGTCTTTCCAGTCCTTCTTTGTCTCAATTTATATACTGACAAGCTGCCTTAGATGACTGAACCTGCTGGTATTCAAAGTCAGGCTATTGCCACTGCACAAATTCTCTCCGGTGCCACTGGAATCATTATCCATGGTGGTACCTTTCAAGCTGCTGCTAGAGATATAATTACTGTCCACCAAAATTTTGCCACTGACTTGCAACATACCAGTACGCTACCTCTTCTGTTGTCTTCTTCACTTCCTGCACCTGGAGTCAACTTTGTGGGTCGCACTGACTTGCTAAATAAAGCTGTGGACATTATTGTATCTTCTCCTGGGGCTAATATTGCTATTATGGGACCAGGAGGCATGGGAAAGACCTCTCTTGCTCTTGCCATCCTCCATAATGTTGCTGTCAAGGAGGCATTTGATGCAAAGCACTACTTTGTTCCTTGTGAAGCTCTAAAGTCTGTAGAGATAATGGTCACCTCTATTCTACACATTCTAGGAAACACAGTTACATCCCATAAGGATCCTCTGGCATATTTGATTGAAACTCTGCTAGCTGCTGGGCCACTGGTGTTGGTGCTTGATAATTTTGAGACACCTTGGAATGAGTGCTCTTCTATCCAGGATGTAAAGGCTGTCTTGGCAAGAATTTCTCTTATTGAAACTGTTACTCTAATTATCACTATGAGGGGAACTGCTGCACCCTCTGGAACTAAATGGGCTTCTTTTCTTCCTATACAAGGGCTGCCACCTTTGTCACCAGATGCAGCAAGGGACATGTTTCTGGAAGGCTTAGTAATCACCAATTCTGAACATCAGCATGATCTTGATACTCTGCTAAGGGAATTAGACTATATCCCATTGGCTATTGCCTTGATAGCACCACAGAGAGAGATGTTCACTACTTCTCAGCTTTTGAAAAGATGGAGAAAGGAGAAAACAAAGCTTTTGAAGCAATTCCACAGCCAAGAAAATGACAGACTTTCCAGTGTTGATGTTTCTATCAATCTTTCACTGGAATCATTCAAAGTATTAAGCAAGCCCAGCTTTATAAGACTTCTTGTTATCATATCATTTCTTCCTGATGGGCTTCTAGACTGGCAGAGTAAAATTGAAAGATTGATGCCAGAAGCAGAAAATGCTTTTGAAGCTGCTAATGCTTTATGTGGTGCTTCTCTGCTCTATGTGTCTCAAAACAGGTTGAAAATGTTATCCCCTATAAGGCATTTTATTGGTGAAGTTTACCAGAGCTCACATCAAGCTGAATTTTTCACTGTCTTGCATTACTATGAACATCTTGTTGGAAAGCATGAAATAGATGAGTATCAGCAGGACATTATTACTGAACTTATTGCAGGGATAAATAATATCCTTGAAGTGTTTCTTCAAGGCTTGCAAAGAGAGCCATCAGAGCAATTATTGGAAAATGCACTTACATACTCAAGATTTCTACACTCAGCCCATCCAACAGAAGTTCTTGTTGAAGTGGTTCTGAAAGTCTATAAGGAAAAGAATATTCCTAGAATGTATCCCATATGCAATTTGGAGCATGGCATTGTTCTTTATTTGAAAAACAAATATAGTAAAGCACAAGTGAAGATAAATTCAGCTCAAGAGCAGTTCAGAGCCACTGGTTCCCAGCTTGGGATGGCACAATGTCTTCAAAGCCTTGGGGAAATTTTGAAAATGGAGAATAAGTATGAGGCTTCTAGAGAGAAGCTGGAAGCAGCTCAGGAGCAGTTCAGAGCTATTCGTTTCCAGCTTGGGATGGCACAATGTCTTCGAAGTCTTGGGAATATTTTGCAAATGCAGGGCAAGTATGAGGCTGCTAGAGAGAAGCTTGAAGCAGCTCAGGAGCTGTTCAGAGCCATTGGTGACCAGCTTGGGATGGCACAATGTCTTCAAAGCCTTGGGAATATTTTGAAAATGCAGGCCAAGTATGAGGCTGCTAGAGAGAAGTTTGGAGCAGCTCAGGAGCAGTTCAGAGGCATTGCTGACCAGCTGGGGATGGCACAATGTCTTCAAAGCCTTGGGAATATTTTGCAAATGCAGGACAAGTATGAGGCTGCTAGAGAGAAGCTTGAAGCAGCTCATGAGCAGTTCAGAGCCATTGGTTCACAGCTTGGGATGGCACAATGTCTTCAAAGCCTTGGGGATATTTTGCAAATGCAGAACAAGTATGAGGCTGCTAGAGAGAAGTTTGAAGCAGTTCAGGAGCAATTCAGAGCCATTGGTTCCCAGCTTGGGATGGCACAATGTCTTCGAAGCCTTGGGGATATTTTGCTAATGCAGGGCAAGTATGAGGCTGCTGGAGAGAAGCTTGAAGCAGCTCATGAGTGGTTCAGAGCCATTGGTTCACAGCTTGGGATGGCACAATGTCTTCTATGCATTGCGGATGTTTTGAAAATGCAGGGCAAGTATGAGGCTGCTAGAGAGAAGCTTGAAGCAGCTCAGGAGCTGTTCAGAGTCATTGGTGACCAGCTTGGGATGGCACAA